>JADBJO010025114.1:0-24201 GCA_016801955.1 Conus betulinus
GAAGCCATATCTGACATATGAAAAATAACAACTAAAATAAAATGTTCTGCTGTGAAAGAAATAGTGCCAAACATTTCTTGTCAGTGTAAAGAATGAAGAAAATCTACCAGTTCATTTGGTATTACTGTTTCATACTGGAATGCAAAGCAGTATGATGAGTTGTATGATGTTGTGAAACATGTTCAGTCAAATATTCTCGTCACTTTAATTAAAAGAAGAAAGAAAATCTAGCCGTTTATTTCTTATCACTTGTTTTGTACTGGAATGCGAAGCAGTATGTTTAGTTGTGAAACACGTTCAATCAGATATTCTCGACAGTCTCGTCACTTTAATTAAAGAAGAAAGGAAATCTAGCTGTTTATTTCTTATCACTGTTTTGTACTGGAATGCGAAGCAGTATGTTTAGTTGTGAAACACGTTCAATCAGATATTCTCGACAGTCTCGTCACTTTAATTAAAGAAGAAAGGAAATCTAGCTGTTTATTTCTTATCACTGTTTTGTACTGGAATGCGAAGCAGTATGTTTAGTTGTGAAACACGTTCAATCAGATATTCTCGACAGTCTCGTCACTTTAATTAAAGAAGAAAGGAAATCTAGCTGTTTATTTCTTATCACTGTTTTGTACTGGAATGCGAAGCAGTATGTTGAGTTGTGAAACACGTTCAATCAGATATTCTTGACAGTCTCGTCACTTTAATTAAAAAGAAGAAAGAAAATCTAGCCGTTTATTTCTTATCACTTGTTTTGTACTGGAATGCGAAGCAGCATGATGAGTTACGAAACACGTTCAATCAAGCATTCTCACCAGTTTAAAGAAGAAAGAGAACCTACCGGTCAATATATCTTACACTCTGTTGCACTGGGATGCAGGGCAGTGTGACAGGTTGTGCGCCATGTGCTGAAACATGTTCACCATAGCACCAAGAACTGACAGGGGCTTGTGTAGTGTGGCCGTGATGCGAGGGCAGAGCGCTATGAGCTGTAACTTGTTCTGCAGAATAGCCATGTATGTGTGTGTGTGTGTGTGTGTGTGTGTGTGTGCGCAGCGTTGCCACAGGGGGTGGTGGAGGAGCTGTCCGGGCCGTTGATGAGGTGGGAGGTGCCTTACAACGGGTGGTCGCTGCTCCTGGCGGAGGTCGGGGAACTGCTGCGTCAGATCACGCATGGCGCTGGTGAGTGGTGACCTCAAGCTGAGCGACGTAGAAGTTGTAGTGACCTCAAGGTCAATGACGTAGGAGTAGCAGTGACCTCAAGGTGAACGACGTAGAAGTTGTAGTGACCTCAAGGTCAACAATGTAGGAGTTGTAGTGACCTCAAGGCCAACAGTGTCGAAGTTGTAGTGACCTCAAGGTCAACTACGTAGAAGTTGTAGTGACCTCAGTGAGGTAGAAGTTGTAGTGACCTCGAGGTCAATGACATAGAAGTAGTAGTGACCTCAATGAAGTAGAAGTAGTAGTGACCTCAGTGAGGTAAACGTAGTATTGACCTCAATGAAGTAGAAGTAGTAGTGACCTCAGTGAGGTAGACGTAGTATTGACCTCAGTGAGGTAGAAGTAGTAGTAGAAGTAGTAGTGATCTCAGTGAAGTAGAAGTAGTAGTGACCTCAGTGAAGTAGAAGTAGTAGTGACCTCAGTGAGGTAGACGTAGTAGTGACCTCAATGAAGTAGAAGTAGTAGTGACCTCAGTGAGGTAGAAGTAGTAGTGACCTCAGTGAAGTAGAAGTAGTAGTGACCTCAGTGAAGTAGAAGCAGTAGTGACCTCAGTGAAGTAGAAGTAGTAGTGACTTCAGTGAAGTAGAAGTAGTAGTGACTTCAGTGAAGTAGAAGTAGTAGTGACCTCAGTGAAGTAGAAGTAGTAGTGACCTCAGTGAAGTAGAAATAGTAGTGACTGTAGTAGTAGAAGTAGAGGTAGAAGTAATTGTAACACTTTATTTCTTCTTTCTTTCTTTCTTTTTTGTTGTTGTTGTTTTGTTTGTTGCTGCCTGTTAGGGTCATCACTCTCACGCCACTCACTCTGGCGCCTCACATACGCTGCCACAGCCAGGTTTGTGGCATCGCAGCCTCGGCGCCCCCAACCCACGGGGAGAATTCGGCATCGGGCTGGCTTGGGGCAACCCACCCGAGGAGGAAACACTGCCTTGCTGCCAAGCTGTGCTGGTGGTGCTCAGCGGTGTCTGTCCTGATCCAAACATATGCAAGATGCTATGTACTGAGACCCCAGTTGATGACAGTAGTTTAGTGGCTAAGCCAGAGCGAGAGAGAGAGAGAGACCTTTCTGGGGGGGACGCCACCTTGTCTGTCCAGTGACAGTCCCTGTTAATGTGATGATACCATTGACGTTGATGAACTGACCATGGACATGGACTTGGGAGGAAATTTGAAAATGAGGTCACCATGAGAGCAGGACACGAAGGGCCACAGGATTTGATCCCCCCCCCCCCCCCCCCACCCCCCCCCCCCCCCCCCCCCCCCCCCCCCCCCCCCCCCCCCCCCCCCCCCCGTAATGATTAATTAGGATGAAGAAGATGAAAACCGCTTTCTGTTTGATGCATAGTGTACTTATTGAGTCCTATTTGAAATCCGTCCAGACCTGAAAAAGTTTTCACCATGTTCCAGAGGCATCCGTAAAGATGAAACAGTCTTGTGCTGCTTGCATACAGGCCACTCGTTTTACACCCATTCTTATCTTTTAAAAAGGTGAAGAAGCTCCGTGGTGCATTCCATGTCATGTACCACTCACAGTGAGACATATTCTTGTAGAATGTTGGGACTTGCTCGATGTGAGACATAAACACTTTACATTAGACTCCATGAAAACTTTGTTCAGAGATGTCCCTCCTGAGGTGATCTTTGAGTTTCTAAAAGAGAGTAACATTTTTCATCTGATCGGAGACTTTTGCGGAAGAAAGATTTTGAACGAAGTGTCCAGTGCGTTTTTAGGTGTATTTCAAAGAAATGCGTGAATGGGTTTTTTTTTGTGTGTGTGTTTTTTTTTTGATGACTTGTGAGTTGATTTTAATGTGGTGACAGCCCTGACATGGCCCTTTGCGGTTGGCTGGGCTGTAAGCAACATTACCTTACCTTACCACATTTGATGAATCAAACATATGTTGTGTTTGTTGTCCGTCGAGTGGTCAGGCCAATCTGCGCCCGGAAAGACCTATTACAGTACGGGCAGGGGATGGTGGCAGCAGCTGGAGATCTGTTTGACACTAGTCTTCCTGATCATCCTGCGCTGCTCAGCTGCAGCAGTTCTGTTGCTTTCACAGGTTTCTGCACCTTTGCGGACAGCTGATCACCACCCGTCTCTGTCCCGGCGGTCTGCTCCCATGTTGTGTGGCTGATGTTGAAGGCCTTCAGGGAGAATTTGAGGCTGTCTTTGAAATGCTTCCTTTGGCCTCCATGAGAGCGTTTGCCCTGTTGCAGTTCGCCAGGCATATCCTCGTTAATTGAGCGCACATATCAAACATATACTTGTTAATTGAGCACACCTATCTTTAATGAAAGCTGCATGATACTGACCTGTGGCAAACAGCAAGGTAACAGTGCACATGAACCTGGAGGTGGTGTGGTGGGCAGGGGCAGGCATGGTGCAAGGGGAACAGGTGCAGCGGGTTACCATGGTGATGGAGCTGGTGCACCACGTACTGAAGGCGGACACGGCAACCGCTGCGCAGGAGTTTGCTCCCTTCCTCTCCTTGTGTTATGACATAATTCACAGGTGATTCCTTTTGTGGCTCATATTTATAACAACGATAAACATGAGTCTTGTATATGATGTAATTCATAAAGGATTCTTTTCCCAGCTCATAATTATAACAACGATAAACGTAAGTCTTACATATGACATAATTCACAGGTGATACCTTTTCTGGCTTGTAATTATAACAGCGACAAACATAAGTCTTATATAGACATAATTCACAGATTATTCCTTTTCTGGTTCATTGTTATAACAATGATAGATATGTCTTGTTGATTTATTTTTGTGTATTCCTCAGAGTGCTTTATAGTAACAAAAAATACACGTGTCTGACACACTCACGAAGCCATAAAACGAAAAAAACAGGCTCGACTCCTGTTCCCTGCTGCTTTTATCTTTCCTTCCTTTGAAGGAGAATTTACCGGCGTCTGTCTATCTACCTGCATGCTCCTGTGTCTGTTCTTGTAATGTCTTATGTCTCAGTGAAGTTACCTTCAACTGTAGTCCCGATGGGGGATACTGTTTGTCCAATCATGGCTGGTTATTGTTTATGTACTGTAAGTTATTTGGGGAGGTCGTTGCTATCCAAGATTGCAGTGCATGTTTGAATGGAATATTTCATCAGGTGGTACAAAGCAATATGTGGGGATTTGCGTGTGAATGTTGGGCAGTGTGTGTAAGAACTTTCACAGGTGTTAGTTTGGGGCCAAGAGAGTAACTTTTTTTTTTTTGGGGGGGGGGGGGTAATTATTTTTTCTTGTGCAGTTACTGACAGGAAGTTTATTGAATTCTGTACTTAAAAAGAGTACCTGAACTTTTTGTTTCGTAGTCCAGCAAACTTTTTTTTTTTTTTTTTCAAATGACATGTCGATGTGACACATGTGTATGTGTGTGTTTGCATGTGGGCGTGCGTGTGTTTGCACACAGTTACTTTCATCGCTAAGAATGACTGAAGTGTTTCGCCTGTTTACACACACAAGTATTTGTGTGTTCATGAATGCTGTCATGTTGATATATATATATATATATATATATATATATATATATATATATATATATATATATATATATATATATGTATGTATGTATATGAACAGACTCGTTCCATCTGTGTTACCAGCAGCAATGTATTCAGACACAGGGGTTGCTGGCGTCTTAGTTTTGGAATCAGATTCTGGTTTGTGAGAGAGAGAGAGAAAGAGAGAGAATTGTCTGAGGAGTGTGATGTGTTGGACAGGTCCTCTAAAAAAGAGAGAGAATTGTCTGAGGAGTGTGATATGTTGGACAGGTTCTCTGAAAGAGAGAGAGAGCATTGTCTGAGGGATGTGATGTGTTGGACAGGTTCTCTGAAAGAGAGAGAGAGAGAGCATTGTCAGAGGAGTGTGATGTGTTGGACAGGTTCTCTGAAAGAGAGAGAGAGCATTGTCTGAGGGGTGTGATGTGTTGGACAGGTTCTCTGAAAGAGAGAGAGGGCATTGTCAGAGGGGTGTGATGTGTTGGACAGGTTCTCTGAAAGAGAGAGAGAGAGAGCATTGTCTGAGGGGTGTGATGTGTTGGACAGGTTCTCTGAAAGAGAGAGAGAGCATTGTCTGAGGGGTGTGATGTGTTGGACAGGTTCTCTGAAAGAGAGAGAGAGAGCATTGTCTGAGGGGTGTGATGTGTTGGACAGGTTCTCTGAAAGAGAGAGAGAGCATTGTCTGAGGGGTGTGATGTGTTGGACAGGTTCTCTGAAAGAGAGAGAGAGAGAGCATCGTCTGAGGGGTGTGTGATGTGTTGGACAGGTTCTCTGAAAGAGAGAGAGAGAGAGAGAGCATTGTCTGAGGGGTGTGATGTGTTGGACAGGTTCTCTGTGTTGCGGCCGGCCCCTCTGGATCTTCTCAGTGCAGCCCTCAGCTGCATCGCCTGTGCTGCCACCGTCTACCCCAAAGAGGTATACAGTCTCATATTCTGCGGCCATATTCTGAATTTGCTACCTTTCCATCTACGTCATGCCACCTTCCTTCCTGACTTTTCAAATCTGCACTGAAAACTTGTCTCTGTGAACGCCAGTTGCAGAACACCATTGAATTATTACTGAATTGCTGCATGTCGCTTGCGCACTTTGCTCGTGTAGGAATGAGCTGTTTACTGTGTTATATAGTGTGTTTTATGTCTGCAACATTGTGTCCAGTGTGAGTTGGTGTGTGTGTGTGTGTGTGTGTGTGTGCATGTTTGTGAGTGCACGTGTGTGTATGAGTGAGTGCATGCACATGTTTATGACTGGTGAACGCAGAAGTGTGTGTGTGTGTGTGTCCTGCGTATGTTTTAGATGCTGATTTTTTTCAAACTTGTAAAGCATCTTGTAGTCTGTGTTGTTAGAACAGGCGCTATAGAAATTGTCGTCATTATTGTTATTACGTGTGTGTTAGAGCTTTGTCAAAGGTTGCATATCATATACCCATCAAGATTTTCCCAGTTAAAAAAATGACTCCATTGACTTTTAAGTCATGGTGTTGATGACTAATCTGAAGTTACACGTTGTCCGTGTTTATTTGGACTTATTCCGTTTTCCGTGGGTTTGAGTGTTCATGCGTTTCATTCTTGCAGGGGTTTTGGTGTGTTTGCAGAATTTCTGACAGTTTGCTTCAGTTGCACAGTCCATGAAAAAAAAATGAAATGGGGATCCTGTAAGTGTCTGGGTGCATGGTCGATTTCTCACTTGTTGTTCTTCACCTTCATTTCCCACCATCGCCTCCCCGGTTCCACTCACTCCTGTGAAAAGATATGCCCCCCCCCCCCCCCCCCCCCCCCCCTCCTCCCCCCCCTTCTTTTCTTTTTTTGTTTTTCTCCCTCTTTGAAATCTGCACAGAGCTGAATTTTCGTCTGCTGCCCGTCCTTCCATGTAGGTACCCATTCACCGTTTGGTCAGCTGGTTTTCCACCCATCCCTGTATCTCCCCCCAGACCGTGGCCATGTGTGTGTACAGGTGTGTGTGTATGCTGGCAGGTGTGGCACAAGGTGACGCAGACAGGGCTGCTGCCTTACCTGACGGAGAATGTGGATGACCTGGGTGAGGTCCTGAGGTACGTGGTCACTTCCTTTCCCCCTGCCCCCTGCACGGTGAAAGGGGCAGGGGGGAAAGGGGGGGAGGGAGGGGAGGAGGTGAAGGTGGTGGAGGTGTACGGGTATGTGTATGTACGAGGGTGTTTGTGTTGGTAGTGGATGAAGTGGAGGGTGTGTATAGATTAATTTGTGTACATGATGTGCGAGATGTGTTTAAGTTTTCCATAATAAAATCAAAGCTTGGTTGATTGAGATTTGGACACAGACGTGCAATGGGAAAACTTTTAAGTGGTAAGTGTCTGTCCTGGCACTCCTGTGAGCAGTGTCCATCAGGATGCTGCTGATGATGATGATGATGTACGTGTGTGCAGTGGGCGAGGATTGAACTCGGGGACTCTGGGGCTGATACAGGTGGGGACGGAGTGCACTCAGGCGCGGTACCCCCTGACTTTGGCCGTTCTGGACATGCTGACCACGCTGGTGGAGGTATTGCTTTTTGTGGGCGCATGCATGTGCACATTTTGTGTGATTCTGGGCTTGTGTGTATGTGAGTGCATACATGTTATTGCCAGTATTCTTTGGTCTGAGTTGATGTTTTAGAGCTTAAAGTGAAGCATTTTGATTGTACTTTTACCAGACTGAAATTGGCAATATTTAAGTTGCAGTGAATGCCATGGCGTACACAGATATAATAGATTTATTTCATGACGGCGCTGATACAAATGTAAAAGAGATTTTCTCACATATTTTGAAAACTATGTACGAAATGATACGCTTAAATAGTACATGAATGTGTTCTAGCTTTCTTAACATTGACATTATATGTACAAAGGGATGACAGACCTGATATGGCCTTTTGTCTCAGCTTGGCTGTAAGCAGTATTAACTGACTTGACTTTTCATATTCTGCAAGTCATTTAGAAGGGGGGTGGGGGGGGGGGGGGGGGGGAGGTGTGAAAAATGGGAAATAAGTCTTTCAGTCCACAGTAGCTAATTACTTCCCATGGTGGAAAACATGATTTCTTTCAAATTCAGAGGGTGGGTCCAGGGTCTGTTAGACTTTCGTGAGTTCTGGGCTGTTCTCAATGCCTTTCCAGTTCTGGGCTGTCCTGAATGCCTTTCTAGTTCTGGGCTGTCCTGAATGCCTTTCTAGTTCTGGGCTGTCCTGAATGCCTTTCTAGTTCAGGGCTGTCCTGAATGCCTTTCTAGTTCTGGGCTGTCCTGAATGCCTTTCTAGTTCTGGGCTGTCCTGAATGCATTTCCAGTTCAAGGCTGTCCTGAATGCCTTTCTAGTTCTGGGCTGTCCTGAATGCCTTTCTAGTTCTGGGCTGTCCTGAATGCCTTTCTAGTTCAGGGCTCTCCTGAATGCCTTTCTAGTTCTGGGCTGTCCTGAATGCCTTTCTAGTTCTGGGCTGTCCTGAATGCATTTCCAGTTCAAGGCTGTCCTGAATGCCTTTCTAGTTCTGGGCTGTCCTGAATGCCTTTCTAGTTCAGGGCTGTCCTGAATGCCTTTCCAGTTCTGGGCTGTCCTGAATGCATTTCCAGTTCTGGGCTGTCCTGAATGCCTTTCTAGTTCAGGGCTGTCCTGAATGTCTTTCCACTTCTGGGCTGTCCTGAATGTCTTTCCAGTTCTGGGCTGTCCTGAATGTCTTTCAGTTCTGGGCTGTCCTGAATGCCTTTCCAGTTCTGGGCTGTCCTGAATGCCTTTCTAGTTGTGGGCTGTCCTGAATGCCTTTCTAGTTGTGGGCTGTCCTGAATGCCTTTCTAGTTCATGTGTGCTACTTGTGACATCTAACCGAGACATCTGAAGAAGGTACATTTTCCAAAAGTAATTGTTATGATGCCACCGAACAATGTGGACAGAAGAAACAAGACAAAACACGACATGTTTTAAACCTCTTCTTCAGGCAAGATAAACAACACTCTGGACAATGAAGAATGAGCAATCACTCGTAAGATACGTTTGTTGAAAATTCACTCTTGGGTTGGTCTTGTGCATTAAGCAAGGCTTTGTACACTTTGTTTACATGTTTATGTGTATGTTGGCCTGTGTGGGCGGCCAAACTTCATAGAGACTGGGCTGTAGGCAAGACTGAAGGCGACTGTTGCAGGTTCTCCAGGTGTTCTTTCTTTTTTTTTTTTTTTCAATACATTGAGGTGGGTGGATTCTTTCTTCTTCTTTGCCTACTCCTTGGTCTACTCGGTCTGAGATGAATAGTGCCGTTTTTTCTCCAGCTCTTGTAGACTGCCGTAGAGCTTCGTCATCAGAGCTGTCTCTGTTGGCCACACACCTCTCTCCTTGTCTGTTCATGCAATGGGCACCTTTGGAGCACATGCTCCGCTGTCTGTTCTTCCTGCCCACAAGGACAGACTGGAGAAGGCACCGCCTTGAGCTTTCGGCACAGGTGACTGTCAACTCTTTCATTCCTACTTTTCTGTGAGCCATTACGTTCCCTTGTTCCTAGATTCTTATAATAGGAGTATTCCCTTCATTCCTGTATTTACAGAGAAAAAAAAAACAAAGAAGTGTAAGGTGAGAACTGCCACGTATGCAGTAGCAAACCGGCCAGAACGACCATTTTCCCACTCTGTAGCGGCCATCTGGCATCCATTCCATTCATAAACACTGCAGCGCGAGCGACCCGGTCGTGACGTATACTGATGACGTGACTCGTGCAAAGTTCAAAGTGCTTACAGCGAGAACCGATTGTCCAGGCTGCAGGAAGGAAAGGAGGGATTTTGTGCTGCCCGGTTTTCCGGGCTGCAGGAAGGGAAAGGAGGGATTTTGTGCTGCCCGGTTTTCCAGGCTGCAGGAAGGAAAGGAGGGATTTTGTGCTGCCCTGTTTTCTGGGCTGCAGGAGGGAAAGGAGGGATTTTGTGCTGCCCGTTTTCCGGGCTGCAGGAAGGAAAGGAGGGATTTTGTGCTGCCCAGTTTTCCGGGCTGCAGGAAGGAAAGGGTAGGATTTCTGCAAACCGGAAAAACCGGGTTGTAGGGATGAAAGAGTGAAGTCTGTTGTGCCCGGTGCGGAGCCTCACCAGGACACTTTGGCTCTCTGGACAGCAGATGATGATCATCCTTGGGTGTCCTGGGCGTCGTGATAGTTCGGGATGATGCGTCATCCGGAGGTGGGTGGATGTTGCAGACGTTCTCTCAGGATGGGATGGGGGAGGAGTTGCTGGCCTGCCTGCTGCACATCCTGAAGGAGGTGTTCCCCTTGTTCCGCAAGTGGCGCTACGCTCACCTGGCCCACAGAAAGCGGATTGGTTCGTATGTTCGGGGAGTGTGTGTACGTGTGTGTGTGTGTGTGTGTGTGTGTGTGTGGAATGTGTGTGTTTTGTGAGCAGTGTGTGTGTGCGTGTGTGGAATGTGTGTGTGTGTGTGTGTGTGTGTGGAATGTGTGTGTGTGTGAGCAGTGTGGAATGTGTGTGTGTGTGTGTGTGTGTGTGTGTGTGTGTGTGGAATGTGTGTGTGTGAGTGAGTGAACAGAGTGTGTGTGTATGTGAGCAGTGTGTGTGTGTGTGTGTGAGTGACCAGTGTGTGTGTGTGTGTGTGTGTGTGTGTGTGTGTGTGTGTGTGTGTGTGTGAGAGAGTAGTGTGTATGTGTGTGAAAGCAGTGTGTGTGAGTAGTGTGTGTGTGTGTGTGTGTGTGTGTGTGAAAGCAGTGTGTGTGAGTAGTGTTTGGGTGAGCAGTGTGTCTGTGTACGTGTGTGTGTGTGTGTGTGTGTGTGTGTGTGTGTGTGTGTGTGTGTGTGTGTGTGTGTGTGTGTGTGCGTTCATGATTGTATGTGTGTGTATGGTGTGTGCGTGTGCATGTTTGCATATGTGGTGTGTGTATGTGTGGGCGTGCATGTTTATATGTATGTGGTGTGTATATATGGTATGCATATGTGATGTGTGTGTGTGGTGTGTATATATGGTATGCATATGTGATGTGTGTGTGGTGTGTATATATGGTATGCATATGTGATGTGTGTGTGGTGTGTATATATGGTATGCATATGTGATGTGTGTGTGTGTATGTCACAGGTCAGCAGTGTCTGCAGCTGTTCCACAAGGTGCTGAACCTGTCTTGTCTGGCCCCCTCCTCCTCCTCCGCCTCCACCCCCACCTCCCAGCCCCTCAGGTCAGTGGTCCTCTCTCCTTCTCTTGTGTTCCTGGGGTCTTCTTGGATTCTGTGGCAGTACACTAAACACTACACTGTGGCTCTCGGCACACCCACCCTGATGTGCCTAGCTTGTGACTGTGGCAGAACGCCGGATTTCTTCTCTGTGCGCACGCAAGCAATCTAAGGGAAATCGTACAGACCATTAGCTTTACCATTTAACTGCACACACACACACATGCATGCACACACGCACGCACGCACGCAGGCATGCGCACGCGCCACACACACACACACACACACACACACACCACACATACCACACACACACACTACACGTGCACGCGCATGCACACACACACACACACACACTGCCGTTGCACACAACTGTGGTAAGGTAGGTTTCTCTGTCCTCACATGATTTTTCTTTATCTTCAGATTTGAGAAGTTTCTTCCCTGTGCCCATGTTATCAGTCCTAATGCAATGTGTTCAGAACCAAGATGTGCAAAGGGTGTATGCATGAAGTGTATGTGTTATCTTTTATACTGCTATGTACACGGGCCCAGCATATGTGAGGTGTGTGTGCGTTGCCTACTGTAATGCCATATGTCAAGACCCAGCATACATGAGGCATTGGTGGTGTTTACTGTAACGTTGTGTGTTGAGACCTAGCATACAGGTGTGCATGATGTCTATCATAACACAGTATGTGTGCAGGCTCAACATACAGGTGTGCATGATGTCTATCATAACACAGTATGTGTGCAGGCTCAACATACAGGTGTGCATGGTGTCTATCATAACACAGTATGTGTGCAGGCTCAACATACAGGTGTGCATGGTGTCTATCATAACAGTGTGTGTGCAGGCTCAACATACAAGTGTGCATGGTGTCTATCATAACACAACATGTGTGCAGGCTCAGCGTACAGGTGTGCGTGGTGTCTTTTTTTATTTCTTGCCTCATCTTCTGGGCCACCTCAGGGGCATTACACCCACATTACTCATTCCGCCCCCCCCCCCCTCTCCCCCCACCCCAACGGTCCCACACCACACAAGTCGGTCCAGCCTGCCGCAGCCTGGGCACCAGCAATTCACAGGGTCAGACAATTTTAAGTCGTCAAGAGGCAACCCGCCAAAGCAGACACTGTACTGCTGCTGAGTCTTTTTGGTGGTGTTTAGTGGCCACCTGTTCTGATCCAATGTGGGCAGGACACCATCTACTAAGCCTCCTGCTGATGATAATAACTGCTTGGTCGCAGAGCCAGCAAGAGTGAGCTCTCCCTTCAGAGGGCGCCACCATGTCTGTCCAGTGTCGTCCCTATGAATTTGCCGATACCGGTGACCCTGACGGAATCAAAGCAAGGCCACACAGACACGATGAGGACATCAAAAACTGAGGTCATCGTGAGAGCAGGGCATGGAGGGACACAGATTTTGAGACTTTGTTTTGGTTAGTTAATGCTGGTAGTGAGAATGAGAATGAGGGTGATGACGATGGTGCTGCAGATTTTCATTCCGGTCTGAGACTGCATGACAGGGCTGTACCCTGCTTCCTTTCATAATATATACCGTCATCAACCAGGCCCGAGAGATACAAATACCTGTAGTGTTGGTCAGGAAATTTGAGCAACGCTCTCAGAGACGCTTCCATTAAGTGGATGAAACACGACTGTGTGGTCCCAGTCTTCCCAACTGAGCCCCGTAGCAAACTCAACTCTGGGTAGGAACCAGTTGGGGCAGAAAAATCCCATATGACTGAATGGGAATCGAACCTGCGACCTCCCAGCCAGGAGTCCATGATTCTAACAACATTGCCGCGGCAGCTGGTATGTGCACGGTGTCTGTCATAGTGCAATATGTGTGCTGGCCCAGCATACACGAGGTGTATACGATGTCTGTCATAACACCTTATGTGTGCAGGCCTACATACACCAGGTGTACACAGTGTCTGTCACAGTGCAATATGTGTGCAGGCCCAGCATACACGAGGTGTGTACATGATGTCTGTCATAGCACCTTATGTGTGCAGGCCCAGCATACACGAGGTGTGCACAGTGTCTGTCACAGTGCAATATGTGTGCAGGCCCAGCATACACGAGGTGCACACGATGTTTGTCATAACACCTTATGTGTGCAGGCCCAACATACACGAGGTGTACACAGTGTCTGTCACAGTGCAGTATGTGTGCAGGCCCAACATACACGAGGTGTACAGAGTGTCTGTCACAGTGCAATATGTGTGCAGGCCCAACATACACGAGGTGTACACAGTGTCTGTCACAGTGCAGTATGTGTGCAGGCCCAACATACACGAGGTGTACAGAGTGTCTGTCACAGTGCAACATGTGTGCAGGCCCAGCAAACACAAGGTGTACACAGTATCTGTCACAGTGCAGCATGTTTGCAGGCCCAGCATACACGAGGTGTGTGTGTACAGCCTGCTGTTCACAGAGGCGGGGCGAGCGCTGATGGAGATCGTGGCCACAGGGGTGGACAACGTGGAAACAGCTCTTCTGCAGCAGGGAAGGTGAGCACATCCAGGAACAGCTGGTAATCCATGTGTAGGGTCCATCCGGCATCAGGGAGGAACGGCAACTCTTTCGTGTGGATTTTGGGGGCTTTCTGTGTAAAGATTTCTTTGAAAATTGATCACCTGTCAACGAGTAATGTTATGCCTATTTTGTTCACCTGTCTTTAACTCAGAAAAAAGCGTTGAGCAATTTATTGGGCAAAGGACGCAAAGTTACAATACGTGTTTCACTGAATAAAGCCTGGAATATGAGTGCATAAAGCCTTAAATGTAACTAAGTCCTGGAGCGTAACAAAACTAGGACCTGATGCACAGCAGTTTAGACGTGGAATGTGACTGAGTAAATCCTGGAGTGTAACTGGCTAAAGCCATGAGTGTAGCTGTCTGTAGCTTGGAAATTAACTGTTTTAAAGCTGAAAAGAAAACTGACTGCCCAGAATGTCATGGGCGCGTTTTGGCGACCATAATGGCAGAGCGCCATGGGGGTGCCTTTTGGCGGCACAAGGTAGGGTGACCTAACTCTCTGTACTCTCACTCTCGAACTTACCGAGATAGAAAGCCGTCGATAACAGTCATAGTTCCGGTATTCACTGACGCATGCCTCACAGCCATTAGCTTCGTCAGAGCGGTGTTCAAGTCGTGTGGTTTTATCGATTTCTGTTGATAAGTTTTTCATTCATTATGGCCTCACAACCAAGCACTTCAGGTACTCAGCCTCGTCGTACATTTACTACTGATCAGGTGCTGGAAATATGAGTAGACGGTCAGTTGATCCTGATTCGGATGAAGAACACCCAGATGGTGACCGAGATATATTGTCGGACAATGAAAGCTCAACCGAGTCGGAAGAAGCGTGGCTGACCCAGTTAGAGGTGTGGCAAGGAGAGGCGCAGGCAGGCAGACAGTGGGCTCGCGCGCAGTTGGCGACGAGCCAACGCAGACTGACACCGATAGCAGTGTGAGTGAGACGACTGAAAGTGTAACGGTCAGGGGTCAAACAACACGGAGGGCTCAGAGGCAACTGACTGCGAGCACATCTGGTGTACAAAGGCGGCAGGGTCGAAGGGGGCGTGGCAGAGTGACACGTGGCAGAGGTGTGCAACTACGGCAAACTAGGCCAGCCAGAGACAAGTTCGCCTGGGAGTTGTATGACCAGTTTGACTCGTGCGCCCCAGGAGAATGGCTTCCCAGGTTCCAGAGGCCAACAGGCAAGTGAATGACTTTGTTTTCATAAAAATTATTGCTTTCAAAAGTGAGAATGAAAGATAGATGTGTGTGTGTGTGTGTGTGTGTGTGTGTGTGTGTGTGTGTGTGTTCCCTTTTTCTTTCTTTCATGTGTGTACCAGTGGGGCATAGTTGTGTGTGTGTGTGGTGTGTGTGTGTGTGTGTGTGTGTGTGTGTGTGTGTGTGTGTGTGTGTGTGTTCCCTTTTTGTGTAAGAAGTGTGTGTGTGTGTGTGTGTGTGTGTGTGTGTGTGTGTGTGTGTGTGTGTGTGTGTGAGCATGTTGTTTTGTGTGTGTGTGTGTGTGTGTGTGTGTGTGTGTGTATGCCCTTTTTCTTTCTTTCATGTGAGTACCAGTGGGGTATAAGTTGTGTGTGTGTGTGTGTGTGTGTGTGTGTGTGTGTGTGTGTGTGTGTGTGTGTGTGTGTGCTATTCCCTTTTTGTGTAAGTGTGGTGTGTGTGTGTGTGTGTGTGTGTGTGTGTGTGTGTGCTATTCCCTTTTTGTGTAAGAAGTGGTGTTGTGTGTGTGTGTGTGTGTGTGTGTGTGTGTGTGTGTGTGTGTGTGTGTGTGTGTGTGTGTGTGTGAGCATGTGTGTGTGTGTGTGTGTGTGTGTGTGTGTGTGTGTGTGTGTGTGTGTGTGTGTGTGTGTGTGTGTGTGTGTGTGTGTGTGTGTGTGTTTTTGATGTTTGTGTGTGTGTGTGTGTGTGTGTGTGTGTGTGTGTGCTTTTCTGCATCATTTCATAGGTCATATCAGTAATTATTCCTCTGATTGTTGTTTCAGGGGTGCTGGTGAACACAGATGGGTTTCAACCTGTGGACTATTTCCAGCTCTTCTTCCCTGATGCCTTCCCTGATATCAGGTCCTGAAATATCTGTATTTCAAACATGCTGACATGAAATTATTGTTTTCCTAAAAAACATTGCTGGTGATGTGATGTGAGTGTGTGGTTTTGAGGCTGTATTTTTCATTCTTCTGATGGATATTACATACCTTATGGCCTTCATTTGTTGACTGGACTATTTTTCCTTCCTTTTTCAGAGTTTATTGGCATGCTTACTTCTTTTTCATGTTGAGATGAAAGATAACATTCAAAATTTTTTGTTTTGCATTTTTTTTTACTTCAAATTACAAAAAAAATTGAAATTGTTCTTGGCAATTCATTACTAATTTATTATAATATTACAAAAGAACAGTGTTTCCCCTCCACTTAAAAAAAAAACAGAATGTAAATCCATCAATTAGTTCCTGAGATATTTGCATTTCAAACATGCTGGTATGAAATTATCATTTTTCTAAAAAAAATTGCTGGTGATGTGATGTGGAGTATGTGGTTTTGAGGCTGTATATTTCATTCTTCTGATGGATATTACATACTTTATGGCCTTCATTTGTTGAGTGGACTATTTTTCCTTCCTTTTTCAGAGTTTGTTGGCATGCTTACTTCTTTTTCATGTTGAGATGAAAGATAACATTCAAAATTTTGTTTTGCATTTTCTTTTTACTTCAAATTACAAAAAAAATTGAAATTGTTCTTGACAAATCATTACTAATTTATTATAATATTACAAAAGAACAGTGTTTCCCCTCCACTTAAAAAAAAAAACAGAATGTAAATCCATCAATTAGTTCCTGAGATATTTGCATTTCAAACATGCTGGTATGAAATTATCATTTTTCTAAAAAAGCTGGTGATGTGATGTGGAGTATGTGGTTTTGAGGCTGTATATTTCATTCTTCTGATGGATACATACTTTATGGCCTTCATTTGTTGAGTGGACTATTTTTCCTTCCTTTTTCAGAGTTTGTTGGCATGCTTACTTCTTTTTCATGTTGAGATGAAAGATAACATTCAAAATTTTGTTTTGCATTTTTTTTTACTTCAAATTACAAAAAAAATTGAAATTGTTCTTGACAAATCATTACTTATATATTATAATATTACAAAAAAGAACAGTGTTTCCCCTCCACTTAAAAAAAAAACAGAATGTAAATCCATCAATTAGTTCCTGAGATATTTGCATTTCAAACATGCTGGTATGAAATTATCATTTTTCTAAAAAAAAATTGCTGGTGATGTGATGTGGAGTATGTGGTTTGAGGCTGTATATTTCATTCTTCTGATGGATATTACATACTTTATGGCCTTCATTTGTTGAGTGGACTATTTTCCCTCCTTTTTCAGAGTTTGTTGGCATGCTTACTTCTTTTTTCATGTTGAGATGAAAGATAACATTCAAAATTTTGTTTTGCATTTTTTTTACTTCAAATTACAAAAAAAATTGAAATTGTTCTGGACAAACCATTACTTATATATAATAATGTTACAAAAGAACAGTGTTTCCCCTCCACTTAAAAAAAAAACAGAATGTAAATCCATCAATTAGTTCCTGAGATATTTGCATTTCAAACATGCTGGTATGGAATTATCGTTTGTCTGAAAAAATTGCTGGTGATGTGATGTGGAGTATGTGGTTTTGAGGCTGTATATTTCATTCTTTTGATGGATATTACATACCTTATGGCCTTCATTTGTTGGGTGGACTATTTTTTCCTTCCTTTTTCAGACTTTGTTGGCATGCTTACTTCTTTTTATGTTGAGATGAAAGATAACATCAAAATTTTGTTTTGCATTTTTTTTTTTTTTACTACTTCAAATTACAAAAAAAAAGAAATTGTACTTGACAAATCATTATTATATATTATAATATTACAAAAGTACAGTGTTTCCCCTCCACTTAAAAAAAAACAGAATGTAAATCCATCAATTAGTGCCTGAGATATCTGAGTTTCAAACATGCTGGTATGAAATTATACTTCTTCTCAAAAACTAGCTGGCGATGGGGATTCATGCAAAAAAGAACGTCTGGCGGTGAAAGGGTTAAAGTCATGAGCGTCAGTGACTGAAAGCCAGAACGTAACTGACTGAAGCTGATATGTAAGTGACTCATCAACGAAGATCGCAGCATAACTGACTAAAGTCCCCAAACTAAGTGGCTACAAGTCGTCAAATTTTTGTGTGATTTCAGTGACTAACTCCAATGCCAAGTTACCTTTTGCAATGCAAGCCCAAGCATGGAGATATTACCCCTGCCTTTCATTAGAAAGCCAAAGGCAGAACAAGGATGCTCCGCCAGGGTTTTGCTCTCTTTGCTCTCTAGATTTAACCCCCAACAAGGATGTGAGATGACTTCAACACGGTGGCAGCCCTGATATGGCCCTTTGTGATTGGGTGGGCCACGAGCAACATTACCTTTACCTTGCCCCAACAAAGACCCCCCTCCCTGTAAAGTCCCCCTGGTGTAAAGCTTCCCGGCGGCAGTGTATTCAGACATTCCCCGCACAGTGTCACTTTGTCTCGCGCAGCAATTTCTCTCTTGTTGTCTGTAACATACCTGCTCAGGGATGGTGTCCTGTTATCCTGAACAGCTTAACGGAAGGAGGCGGGGTGGATCTGATCGAGCTGATCCAGATGGCGCTGTCGGTGCTGAATCGCCTGCTGCTGCTGCGCTCCCCGGGCCTCCCTCCGTCGCCGGTGGAGCAGGCGTTGTCATGGCAGCCGACGGGGCGGCAGAGTCAGCACGTTGGTGGCGACGATGGCCCAGTACATCTACCACCGCCACAACCCCAAGCTGCCCACCCCTGGCCACCCTGCTCCTCAAACGCCTGGCTCTGGTGTGCCTTGCTTGTCTTGTTTTCTTGTTCCTTTCTTTTCGTTTTTGTAGCTCCCAGTTCTTGTAGAACAGGGAGTACTTTAGAATGGGAACAAAGAAATGTTGTCTGTGTGTCTGTCTGTCTGTCCGTGGTTAAAATGTGTTCCACTCGCTCCAGACAGAATTTCTGGGCCGATCTTTCTGAAAATTTGTAGGTGTGTTCATTATGGTTCATGGATGATGCCCAATGTTTTATTTTTACCAGAATAGCGGTTACTAATGGCTGTAACGGCCCAAAACGGTTTTTTTCTTCTTTATGGAATATCTCGGTGACGAAATACATTATGACGCATGTTTGACGTCATCATACATTATGACGCATGTTTGATTGTGACGTTTTTTTTAGCCCCCCCCCCCCCCCCCCCCCCCCCCCCCCCCCCCCACCCCACCCCCCCCCCCCCCCACCTCACGCGTGTTCAAGATAAACTGGAAGTATGTTTATATGCTTTGCATCTTATGTAGTTTTTCAGTGGCTATATTCTCGGGCCATTTTTTTCCTGCTCCATTAGACACAGCCACACCCCAATATCAGGAGTGATCACTGATGACTTTGACACACACAACTCACTAGGAGCATGAAAGCGGAGAGAAAATCTAGACATGAGGACTTCATGAGAACAGGGCATTGAGACTTTATGAACATACACGCATGCACACACGCACGCACGCACGCATGTGCGTGCACACACACACACACACACACACACACACACACACACACACACACACACACATTCACACATACACTCACACACACACACGCACGCACGCACACACGCACGCACTTTTCACCTCACATGTGCATGCTCACGACACACACACACACACACACACACACACACACACACACACACACACACACACATATATATATATATATATCACACACACACACACCACACACACACACACACACACACACACACGCACACACAGAGGCATACATACACACTCACACACACACACATACACTCACACGCACACGCTCACACTCACACACACACACACACACACACACACACACACACACACACATATACACTCACTCACTCACACACAAACACACACACACACACACACACACACACACACACATTTCTTCTTTCCTTATATAAATTATTATATGTACTTTGGATATACGTATTTGTATATGCACGTTGGACATCATGTACTGTATACATTTATACCATGGTATGTGTGTGTGTCAGATGTCGCCCATGTCCATTCTGGCATGTCTGGGAAACGATGCGGAACCCATCCGAGACATCTACCTGACTCGTCTCCAAGCGTTGTCAGAGGTACACTGCTGCTTGACCTGTCTGTCTGTCTTGTCTGTCTGTCTGTCTGTCTGTCTGTCTCTGTACTGCTGAATGTCTGGTCTCTTGTGTGTCTGCCTTGGCAAGGAGCTGGGTCATGTGCCAGTGGAAGTCTGTCCTGTACTGATGTCAAAGATCTGAGACACAAAGAGCAGGAAAACAGGAATCTCAAGGGATGGATATGCAGAAGCTGAACGTAGTAGTTTTCTTCTTATGATGAAATGGATGCTGTCTCTCAGTCTCTCAGGCTGTCTCGCGCTCTCTTTCTCTCTCTCTCTCTCTCTCTCTCTTTCTGTCTGTCTGTCTGTCTCTCTCTCTCTCTCTCTGTCTCTCTCTCTCTCTCTGATATGATTTCAAAAAGTCTTCATTCTCAGTCCCAATTTCTGATAACGGTTTATTCTTGAGTCGGAAGTAACCATGCTTTTACTGATCTGGGTTTTTTTTTTGGTGCTTTTGTTTGTAATTACATGTGTATCTGTCATGTGTATGAAGTGCAGGTAAAATCTGTGCATGTATTAGTAAAAAAAAAAAAAAGTGTATTGTGTACCTATCTCACATGTTATAATAGACTTGGTGTAGTAACTTTTATCACGCTCATATACTGGACAGGAAACAACATTTTTGAAAACGGGGCTCTTACGTTCCGTGAATGTCCTTGAACCTGTTCGAGTTTCCAACTTGGGCTTTGAATCCCTGTGAAAGTGGAAGAACTTGACCCTCTTTAAGGCGGTCTCCAGGAAAACCTGAACTCACTCGCTTCTTTTGTCCGCAAATGCGGACATCGTACGATGAAGTGTACCGTGCCAATGTCTGCATACGGGGTTCAGATTTGGAAAATTTGCTCTGTCCAAGTGACATATCAGGTACGAAACTCAAGAACAGCGATTTTGTGTTCAAATATACACTAATACGCATTGCATGCACTCATTAAATTTCAAGTTTTGTTTGCTCATTTATAATTATGAGAATTCTGTTCTTACCCTATACAAACCGTGGGTTTTCGGAGTTTAGCAAGGGGAAAAACTCATGGCATGGAGCGAGTTAAAAAGCAGCTTTTTGCTGGTCCTGAGTCTCTGGAAAGACTTGAACACTTTTTTTTTTATGGGTATGATAGAGCTTGAAGAAAATAAGAAAATCTGGTTTAAACCTCTGAAAAGGAAGAATATGCCTGTATGTGAATCCTGTTGAAAGGAAGCCAAACGTCTCAAGAAGTTCAAGGGATATGGTGAGAGGCTTGGAATCATAAGGAACCTGCACTGGCTATAGTGGCCTGAAAGTAAACTTTGCTTTCTTGAATGTGTCTTTGTTGTTGCTTTTTTTTTTTTTTTTTTTTGTTAACCCTCTTCAGTATGCACTTACCTGAGCTTAGTTACACCGAAAAACCGTCGGCAAGGTAAGTAACTCCGTAATTTGAACATGGTTACCCAATTAAAAAATTAATTTAAAAGAGAGGAAAGGAAATAACGAAATGAAAATAATTTTTAAAATTCCTACGAATATATATGTTGCTATATCGTAAGTTTGAAGAATGTCACATGAGCCATTTACTCGGGAAATTAAAAAAAATCTTCTTCAGAACTTTCTTCCGAATTGTTGTTCATCATACCTGGAACTTCATCCCAGTCGAAATCTAGGTCACTCTAAGCTTCATTACCCAGCACTTTCACTAAGTCTTATGCCGTAAATCCTACAAAACACAGTATCTCCATCACTAATCTCATTATAGAACGGGCAGAACTCAAGGTTAGCCACGGTGAAAAACGGCATTTCGACCTCAAAACTTAAAAAATTCGGAACTCGAGAACCACGGCACGTATCGACTCGCGGTTTTTTTGCAAACGGAAGTAAATGGCTACAGGAAGAAGGAAGTCACGTTCTCGCGAGACTTCCTTTTCTACGAGAAACATGGCAGCGCCCATTGTTGCCACGTGTTTTACCGGGCGCTGGCGGGCGCTCAGCGTTGGCTGGAATTTTTTTTCTTCTAACGAGTGTCTGTATGAATTTTACTTAATGTCTGTCTGTATCCAGTGCATGAATTAAAAGCTTAGCATATGTCAAAAGTGTGTTCATGTGTACACGTGTGGGCAGGACCTGCGTCTGAAGGTGGCGATCCTGGAGCTGCTGTCGGTGTGTGTGGAGACGCAGCCTGGGCTGATCGAGATCTTCTTCGACGTCAAGGTGGGGCCCAGCGAGTCCGCTGATGGGAAAAAGGTAGGTCACTCCAAGCGTCTTTCGTATCTTGTCTGGGAGTTGTGGCAGTTGAGGGTTGACATGCTGAGAGTGACAGTGACAACTAGGGCGCACCATCAGGCTGTCTGCCGTGGTACCGCCGATAAGATTTTCTCTTTTTTACCACCTGGTTTTATGCCCTGAAATGATGCCACTGTTTGCAACGATTCAAGGGCTTCAGTCCTACTGTAATGGCGATTTGTAGTGTTTCTTTCACCACGCATGCTTGGCGGAGTAGCAGACGATGCCATGTTGCCACATCAAGCCAAACAAGCTGGTCACATGTGTGAAAAGTGTCTGCTTGTGAGCATTCGACTTGCAAAGACTAAGTACCAGTATGCCTGCACTCTAACTAGTATGCAGGAGCTATCTGTAACAAGTAGTTTCGTTTGAAAGGTTTGCTCACTTCGGAGAAAAATTCAAAAGCTTTGGACCGCATATGCAGCTTTTAGTATACAAAGGTTGTCAACATAAGGACTGGACATGCTGTCCTTAGTACAGAAAGAGTTAATCTTTTCCCTTTTCCTTGGAAAAGGTGGACGTCCTTTCAGCATTGTCTCTGTGTTCAAGAAAAGGTCAGTCTGCCAGTCATCCACTTCAACCACGCTTCCTTCGCGTGAGCATATTTGGCTTTCTGTTTGCCCACAAATTTCTGGGCACCCGACATCTTCGTCGAGCTTTCTTCGACAAATTTGGCGTCGGCTCCCTCAGCTTGAGTCTCTGTTAGGTTAACATGGATGTCATCAGCTCCATCCCTGACCAGGTTTGTCATCTTGAACAGAACCAGTAACACCTGCTACCACCAAGTCGCCCTGGATGACTCGTGCCCGACCTGTTTCCTTAGTAGGCAGCGACAGGTCACGGAGGGATGCGATATTTTGCACTTGATGGTGTCTAGACCTTTTGGAAAAACACCTGTCTTTGATGCAGTGTTTTTAATCATGTGTAGAGGGCTTAGAAGACAAGTGTCCCGTGCTTGGTAAATCAGAACAGGGACAGTTTTTAACTCCACTGAAAATTCCTCAGTCTTCTTTGCGAACGTCTTAGTCTCTACGGTCAGTCCGGCCCTTGAGATGAACAGTGCCGTTTTCTCCCAGCTCTTGTAGATTGCGCTGTAGAGCTTCGTCATAGGAGCTGTCTCTGTTGGAAAAATCCTCAGTGACAGTGGAGTGCCTCGTTTGCTGAGTTACGTTATGGCAATCTGACATTAATTGATAAGACAACAGTAATAGCAACAAAAGTAAAGCTTGGCACTCCAGTGTTCGTTTGTAGCAGTCAAGGCTCCTCCTACTCCCTCCCAGCATTGACAGTGACAGCTGAAGGTGAACAGATGAGGTGTACCAGTTCTCTGTTTTTGGGACAGAGTTCCCCACTTTTGATACATGAAATTCTTGTCAGTTTTCGTATGGGTGAAGGCTTCTCATTGCTAAATGTTTTAGTGAAAGTGGATGTGAATTATGGAGGGGCACTAGTAGATCATTGTGAACTTTTTTCAGGAAAGTGGAAAGATACCTTTTTATGCTGACAGGTAATACATATGATCAGGTAACACAAAGGCTGTGATGTATATGTCAGGGCCTGGAGCTGGGACGAAGCAGTTGCCTGCAGACGCTGCTCACGCTTATGGATGTTCAGAAACAGACGACATACCACTGCCCCCCTGACCTCCTGAGAGCTGGCCTTGACCTTGTCCATTCCTTGTGGCGAGGTCGTCGCGAGACTGCCATGGAGGCTCTGCGATCTAAGTATGTTCTGTGTGTGTGTGTGTGTGTGTGTGTGTGTGTGTAAAGTCTCTGTATGTGTGTGTGTGTAAGTCTGTGTGTAAGTCTGTGTGTGTGTAAGTCTCTATATGTGTGTGTGTGTGTGTGTGTGTTGTGTGTGTGTGTGTGTGTGTGTGTAAGTCTCTATATGTGTGTGTGTGTGTGTGTGTGTGTGTGTGTGTGTGAAGTCTCTGGTGGCTTCTCACCTTCTAAACCTGGTTGAAAGCATCTAAATGTAAAGCTTGTTATTTGTGGGCTGTGTCGATTTATGTGTTTGTAGCCTGTTCATCTCTATGGGCCATTCTAGAATATTACCATACAGTCTTCAGTTGATTGTTTTCCCTGAACAAGTGTGACAGGGAGGTGGTGGTGGGGAGAGGCAGGGACTTTAGAAACACAAAAACAGCTACCTCCAAGGACATAGACTAACTAAGTACAGGACAAAACACTATGCACTTCGACCTCTTGGGTCTTCTTCAGGCAAAAACAAATAACATGTAGGACAGTGAAAACGAAGATTGAGAAACCACTTATCTTCTCATGTTCGCCGCACGCACAACCAAAATGGCCGCTGGACGGAA
>JADBJO010025115.1:0-12500 GCA_016801955.1 Conus betulinus
GCTGTCTGTTTCATTTTACTTTTTGTTTTGTGTTTTTCAGATGCGGTTTCAGTCGTGGTACTACCCCCCCCCCCCCCCCCCCCCAAATTAGTGGACAACGACGCGCGATTTTTTTTTCTTTTCTATGTTTCAGGTGTGGTGAGACAGAGTTAGAATAAACGAACACACACACACACACACACACACACACACACACACACACACACACAGAGTCAACCGCCTATAATGGGGACTTTGGCGACATTGGTTGCCTCTCCATATTCATGGGATATTACATCCACCAATGTCAGCTCTTGTGGGTGAGGTGGTGGTGGTTGGAGATCCCAAATAAAGTCAAATATGGATTGTGGTGGTGTGGTGTGTGGTGGCAGTGGCTGCTGCGATGCTGCTGGTGCTGTTCCCACTGGTCGTGGAAGTGGTGGTGGTGGTGGTGGTGGTGGTGGTGGTCAACGAGGTGGTGGTTGTGGTGGTGAACATAGTGGTAGTGGTGAATGTGTTTGTTTGTTGTTGTTGTGTGCTGCTGGTGGAGGTAGTGGTCTCCTCCTCCTCCTTCTTCTTCTTCTTTCCTTTCTTCCCCACTATTCATATTTAAAATTATTTCTTCTTCTCTCTACTTCTTGTACCTCTCTTCTCTCTTCTTCTTCTTCTTGTGCTCCTTCTTCTTGTGTCTCTTTCTTCTTCTTCTTCTTTTTTGTCTTGTGCCTCTATATGTCTCTTTTCGATATGAAACAGACTTGCGATGGGAGTTTGGGGGTTATATTCTGGTTTCTTCCCGCCAAACACACACATGCGCTGGGACGTACCTTTGAGCTGATCGTTCAAACCATCAGTAGCAGACAAAGAGAACAGACTCCATGGCTAGCACCAAATGCACACAAAAAAGAAACAAAAGCCCACCCCTAAAGACATCGGCTACCAAGACAAATAGTAAAAGACTCTACAGTAGGAAACAACCACACACCAATTAGCGTCATTTTGGAAGATGCTATCCACGCTGAACCAATCACAAAACCACAAAGACACGGACACACATCTGCTCACTCTCTTCCAACCCCACTCCTTGCCTCTCACACCAATACTTGCTGAAAGACCCACACACGCGTTTCATACAACACACCCGCACACCCCACACTCACAAAGAGTAGAATGTCCTTGTCCCCTTTCAACAAAAGATGACTGAGGTGAGTGCTCTGAGTTTCACCTTGGCGACGACCCGAGGTCGCCCTGCTCGTCTCACCCCCAAAGACATACACACACACACACACACAAACACACACACACACACACACACACACACACACACACAGAGAAGAGAGAGAGAGAGAGAGAGAGAGCAATTATTACAGCGGGTCGCTCCTGCGTTTCTCCTTCCTGCAAGTACTGTGTAAAATGATCTGTTGATGATAGGCAGCGAAGTGACATATCAGACAGGAGGCCATTTATAGAATGAACGACGCTCTCTGACTGATACACCCATTTGGGCTTTGCCGTTTTATTCTTTCTTTCTTTTTTTTTTTTTGGATCATACACAGCTTAGGGAAGACAACATCCATAAAAATACATTAATTTAAAAAGGGTAGTAGCAAAAGCAAAACGATAGAAAAAAAACAAACAATTTTACAACAACAAAAGTATGGTTTAGCAAGAAATATTGTTTTCACAACACATATGAGTATAAATGTTATACAAAGTCTGTACAGGCAGCAAAATCACACACTGTTATTCAAAAGTAGACACCACACTGTATACACATCATCAGTTTTTTCTTCAAGGCCATGATGTAGGGATCCTCACTGGGACAGTAGTACTGGCACTGGGAAGTGTATGGTTCCGTTCTGGGACTGCGTGGTTCCGTGACAGTGGTGCAGTAGGACTCCACCACCACAGGGGTGTGTGATTCCACCATCACACCGTCCATCGTTCCAACGTCAGGAGGAGATGGGCACCAAGGCAGTTGGGTCTTCTTTCATCCCCTTCCTTTTGTTTTGGATCCCACAACACCAGTTTGGACTGCGGCTGTCTTCACCATGTCCAGTCCATCCGTGTTGTCAGGGCTCTGCTCAAACATGGTGGAGGTTGGTGGGAAGTCGTCGGGTTGTTCACACTGCATGAGATATCCACCAGGCGTCCCCAGAGTCAAGGGCGAGACGGAGTACAGGCAGGTATGGTCACACACCCGTGGATTGTTATTACAGGATGGTGCTGTGCTGCTGCTGCTGCTGCTGCTGATGTTGGGGTACATGTGTTTGATTTGTCCACTGGCAGAGCTGATATTTGGTGATTGAAGTCTGCCACCAGTTTATTCTTCAGCTTGACCAGTCCTTCAAACTCCCACAGTTCCAGCGACAATGCTCTCTGCGCCCTGACCAGACGACTGCCCTTGGTGTTGGTCAGTCTCTTGTAATGGTGCACATATATTCTGACAGCTCTTTGCCAAGTTTTGACAGTGGCAAAAATGTTGTGTCCCAGTGGGTACAGCGTAGACTCTGGCTCCTTGTTCTTCATGGTACTGGTCGCTAAAGACGTTCTTGTTGCCAGCGCGAGTGGAGTACAGAAGGTAATAATGACAACGTGGTTGGGTCTCTCTCTTATATAGTTCCTGCGTGTTTACAAGGGCTGGTTTAAACCCGCTCAGACCACCTCACACTGGATATTCAAACGAACCAATCAGGAAAACAGGCGGTTATCCAATCAACAGTTCAAGATACTGGTTGTGTTTGATTTAAAATTCATGAACGAGAAGACTGACGACTTTGTTTTGAAACTCTGGGGATTTTGTTTCTTCCCAGACTTCAGCCCTCAAACTCAACCAGTTTAAACCTTCTGACACATCTTCATACGATGACAGAAGATGGGACCATCTGGAAGAAAGACGGTCTCTGTCGAGTGTCGACCACAAGCGATCTCCAAGAGTATGAAAGAAGCATGTGACGCATTCTCCTTCCGCAATCCGTGCATTTTGCTCAAACTTGGCGCGATACATTGGTAACAACTCTGTGACAAACAGATTCATAAGAGTCAAGCGCATCTGAGCTTTCAATTTTCCAATCCCAACTTTCACTTCCTCCAGAATCTTCTCCATTGTGAGTCGTAGTGAAACGTGTGTTGTATGTGACCCACTCACTACGTTACAACGCTTTTAAAAGACTTTTTCTGTGAACAGATGAATAAATGATCTCACTTTTTGATCGTTGGTCCTCAGTTTATGGGGGTGGAATACCGACAACACTTGGGGAAGACTGTGACCGCGACTTTTTCCTCAAAATGAAATACAGCACATAGTACCCACAGGCTGAGCTGGTCAAGTCTTGGACAAGTCTTTGGTTTAAAATGTATAACTGAAACTGTGTTTCAACACAAACTTTTCAATGTCTGGATAAAACGAAGGAGGTAGACCAAAGCTATCAAAATATTCTGCTTTTACCACGACCATCAAACCAAACACTGACCCAATGTTCTCCCGGCCCATAGCTGTGGTCAGTGTTGATCACCAATGCGATAGGTCATTGGGTGTTGAGACAGAGTGGGAGTTTGTTCCTTGGATATATCCCCCCCCCCCCCCCCAAAGACACGCCGAGCGTGAATGTCTTTAGTCAACACAGTGGCAATGTCCACACTGTTCATGTTGAAAAGTCTGTCAGCACTTGGCGGGAGCGATCAATTTCGATCATACTGTCCAACTCTGCATACACATCACGTGGATAGGCTCAGCCAGAGCTTGAGCGAACTTCATTTCCAGATGAAGTGCGCCACTCCTGACCAGTTCAACTGTTGGTCTCCATCCAGCAAAACTCGGCGTCAGGTCAAAAGCATACAGGGTGTATCCTCGGTCATAATTTTGATACTTGATGGTGTTTCCAGCATCCCTGTTCACCGCCCCTGTGCCCAGCATCAGACTGTGGTAGGCCCTCACAAACCGTCGATGTTCAAAATCTGGAGTCAGGGCCTTGGCAGGAATCTGGCGCCCGTCCTTATACAGACACAGGAAATTTAGGTGGGCGTGTTGAAAATGGAACGGATTTCTGTTGTACCACCCATTGAATGCTGTGCTGTCGACAAGAGCGACTACGATCTTGTTTGGGGTCTGACTGAGAAAGAGGTTTGTCTTGGACAGCGCTTAAGTTCCCTTGGGGGATAGCGAAGGTCTTCTCAATGATTCTCTTTAGAGGGTACTTGCACGTTCCCCTTTCCAGTGCCTTTTCGTGAGCCAAAGAAAACAGCTGGGTTTCAGTTTCACTTTGCGAACGAACAGGGAAGCATGTGTGATGACACTTTTATAGGGCGCCCCTGCACCACCATCATGAGCCATGAGGTTGAAGGCGTTTTTGGAGGGATGAGTCTGATTTTGACGTCCACTCCATTGATCAGGTAGCGTTCTTGGAGCATAATATCTGTGTGAAGGCGCCCATACATATCCACTTCACCACTCCTAGCGGTCAGCTCACGTCGAATCTTCAGGCCGACATTGTCATCTCCTTGGGTGTCCTCGAGATGCCCGGGTGTGTCAGAGAAATACAGACTACTTGTCAGATGGCTGTCTTTAGCATCCTTGCCATAGTTCAATGTTGACTCGATGTACGCTCAGTAGGGGTAAGTGTTTTGTGCTGGATGAAATCAAGGTGTCGTTCAGGGAGACATCCACCTGAGAAAGCAGGCTATGGAGCCAGTTGTTGACAGGGGCGACGTCAGTGCCGGCGTCAAGGGGTGTGCCATCAGCTTTTGTCACTTTAGCATGGATGTGGAGATTGGTATTGCTCAGATCCACGTAGTCTGAGGTAGCACCACTGATGTGGAATTCAATGGGTGCACCATGGGCCAAGGTTGATAGTGGATGATGTTCCACAAAAGCACCTTCTTCTACCTCTGACTGAGTAACCCACACCGAAAACAAATTAAGTCCACTATTTACACTTTCATGCGAATGATGGTGCAGCAACGACATGATGTCTATCCAAAAATGTCTCGAGGAGCCCTGGTGGTCTTCTTTTTCTTCCCCTTGTTGCGTCTGGAGTGACCCACGCTGGTTGAGGATGCTAATTTTTTATACGCCTCCTAGCGGTTCACCCGGAGGTGTTGCAGCGCCGGTTACTCTGCTCACAGCTTGGTCCAATAATCGTTTGTCCAGCCTGCTTACCCCGCTGCTGGAGAGCGGACTTCAAATTTTGCCCAGACAGCACATCTTGCGCAAGCTGCATGCCAGTTCGAGCCCCTTCCTTCAGTAAAGCCTTTCCCACACTTTTTAACAATGGGATGAGAGTATGCCCGAGCCCTCCTAAAAGGTTTCCAAGACCTGCCCCTCTGTAATTTCTTCCCCCTATAAACACAGGAAGCCCATGACCAGCTTGGGCGCAGTAGTAGTCTTCGTAAGCTTTTCCATCCGTTTTGAAGGGAACGTGACGCACCATCTCTTAAAGACCGTCAGGTCGTCTGCGCCGAAAAGTGAAGCGTCACGATGGTTTTTCCCTTTGGCAAATGACAGAGGTTTGCCTGTCTTTGGTTAAAAGGATTTCCACTGTGTTGAACTGAAACCTACTCAGGGGAATATAGTTGGGTTTTTCAAAAATATGATGTACGACTTCAGTGGACTGATTCCCAGTCGGGACAATTCGGAGCAAGGGAACCATCACATCACCAACAGGATGTGGTTGAACCAAGTCGCAGTAGACATAGACACCCTCAAATCCTCGTTGGAGTTGTACTTGGTTTTTTCCTTCCATCATTGGTACCTTTCCCATACATAACGTCTCTCTCCAGACTCAAGATGTCTCTTAATGCGTGGCTGACCTGAAGAACGCCATCAGCATCATACAGTCTTACTGTCACTTTTCGGGTAGCATGGTTATAATACAGTTTGATGTTGCCTTCTTTCTCTTTCTTCACAGATCGTCAATAAAGTTGGTTTAAAGAATGAATCAAATATTCTGCTGATTCATACAATCCGCAGGTAGGTGTTTTGACTGTTGATCTGACTTTCCATCAGGGCGAAAATGAATCCAAAATTCTTGTTCTTCAATGTTAAAGTATGTGTTGCTGAATAGGATTTCAGACAGGCCCACTTCGTAATCTCCGTTCAAGTCACACGGCTGAGGCAGAGTTTGGTGAAAAAGTGACTGGCGTTGTTATCGGGGTAGTACGACATGGAGCTGTTGCTGGGTAACGTCAAGTAGAACATACTGGTTTCAGTGGGTAGTTGGCCGTGGATCGATGCTAGGATTTGGAAGGATGTACCAGGGACAACTCCCAAGAAGAGCCACCCACAAATTGTCTGCTCCTTGACCGCGACTCAGATTAAATAGAGACACACCCACCACCACATAAACCAGGAGCGTCTGACAACCGAAAACAATTTCACTGCGAGGAACTCGGCGTCCAAACACACGCCACAACAACGCAGATTTTCTGGACCCGCGTAGAGTGGCAGTTTCATCATCATCACACAGAGTTCTACTTGGTTCTGATCAGGCATGGTCAGTGTGCGTAGGTGGTCAGTACTGTCTCAGGAATCCATGAATTGAATGAAGAGTCATAGCCATACCATTTGATTAAATATTCACGTTGGCCATTAGCTTTTTTGCGTTGCTTCAAGATCGCTTCAATACGATAAATCTGTTTCTCCCCACTTTCTGTACCTCCTGGTCATAAAACGTTCCTTGAAGCTCTTCTCCATGATCGTCTTTGAGAATGTAAGTCACTGGGATGGTCTTTTTTATTCGACTGACTGTGAAAAAGTTCTTCAGACCACGACGGCAAATAACCTTTTCTAATTTTTTTTCCTGGTTTTACTGATGCGTACACGATCTCCTATTTTCAGTTTAGGGCGAGGAGGTGAGGGCGTAGGCTGGTCGCTGTTGTACAGAGTTTGCCATACATCTTCTTGGTTTTGTGTTGTCACTTCTGCAGGAGCATGCTGGATGCTGCGGTGAAACGAACGGTTGTATGCCTTTACCAACTGTGGTAAAACTTCCACAAATCTCAACGTGTTTTTTTTTCTGGTAAAGTAGCGCCAAAGCTCTCTCTTTTAAAGAGCGATTCAGTCTCTCAACCACAGAGGCTTTGGTATCCTCGTTTTCTGTCACAAAAAACTGTATTCTTTTTTTCCTTCAAAAACGTTTGAAATGTTTTGTTCAGAAACTCTGCCCCTTTGTCTGTTTGAAGTTTGAGAGGTTCTGTCCCTGTTCAAGGATGCGTTCAAAGGCCTCCACCATCACAGGTCCTGTCTTGTTTTTCAAAGGAACGACCCAAGCATATTTAGACAAGACATCGATGACTGTCAGCAGATAGCTAAAACCATCATTGTTTTTCTTCAGGTGTTGGACGTCAATCAGATCAGCTTGCCATTGATGGTCCATTCCTCCTACAACAACACGCCTCCTCTCAAACTTGTGACGCACGGGTTTATGAAGAGTGTAAGCATCTTCGTGACTCAACCATTCTTTGAGCACAGATTCTTTTGCCTTCGTTACACGTTTCAAGGCGTGAACACCACCAAAAGATCCAGGGCGTTGTGGTGTGTAGTAAGCCTGCCCCAACACTCTGTTCTGTTTCGAGATTTTTTTCTTATTTTTCCGCGGAGCCATGTCAGGTGCAGTCAGTATGACTCCCAATCCATCAAAAGGTGCAGTCTTGCTTAATCTCTGTTGTTTCCGGTTCCGTCTGTGTGTCTTTCTCCTCCGAGAAAAAGGTGTCTCTCCCTCCAACTGGTCTTCTGCACCTCGTGCCTTCTTGATGGGTGATAAGGCGACGTTTCTCAGTGATGGTGGGGGTGTTGGTATTTGTGGAGTAGAAACATGGGTTGAGGGGAAGAGGAACCCACACCGACAGGTCCTTCAGCAGACTGTGAAGAATAGGACAGGGTGCTGGGTATTTGTGTTGTCATAAACTTCCAACGGTCAGGGTTTCCAACTAAATCTTGGGGAATGTTGGTATCACTGAGAGCGGCGGCAAAGGATTTCCACCCAATGGGTTGGAAGTGGCGACGTTTTCTTAGCACATCATTGACCAAATCAACGAGGTTCGAGTTTTTAATCAGCTGTCCTCGCCAAATGATTTCACCTCGCTGGTTCCATTTCAGATCTGGGTGATTCTGAACGTGGTGTAAAAGTCGCTCCGCTTTGCTTTTCATTGTTTTTGGTACACTCTCTACAACATCCTTCTCCACACTTGTCAACACAGGAGCTGACGCGTCATCAACAGTCTCTGTTTTTCTGGGTGGGTTGAGGTGGTGGTGTGCTTTGAACAGTCACTACTCCCAGTGGTTTTTCCTTAAACTGGTCCAAAACGTTTCAAATATTTCCAAAGTGTCTGATGATACATGTTAGCCTTGTCTTCAACGCTTGTGTCATTCTTCTCTAATATATCACGCATCTGCTGATCCATGTCCCTAAGACTGTGAGATGTTGCATCAGGAACCGGAGGCCCACGAACAGAGTCTAGCACACGAGGATCCACTAAAATCATTTTCTTAGTATGCTCCATGATGTGGTTACAGTCCCCCCAGTAATCCTCCGAGCACCCCCAGGACAGGTTTGATGAGGGCACCGAGAAATCCTCCCTTCTGCAAGATCTGCTTCTTTCTCTCTTTCTGGATGTTCCTTTCTTCGCCAGGGAGCGTAAGCTCTGCTTGTATCTGCACAACTGTTTCTTCTGGGCAGGAGTCAGTCTTACGTGGCCTTTTAAGATGTTCAGGGAACACTCACTCAGGGCGTTGATCAAATCTGACGAGGCCCCCTTTCAGTACCGCCCTAATAACTGCAGGCTTTGCACCACACAACAATTGTAGCATGGGTAGATTCCTTCTCATACGTGCTGACATGATGGTGAAGAGTCAATGTTCCGGTCGCAAATAACCGCGTGGGTAGATGGCACTCGCTTTTAAAGATCCACAAAGTCTCAATCTCACTGAAGGACTACCACCACGACACGGAGAGTGGCTACTCCAGCGTAGATGGTATCAAAGACTTCACAAAGTGCTATATAATCTCCACGCATCCTTCTCTCCATTTCCCCACCAAACAGAAAACTGGTGTTGAAGGTAAAACATTGCAAATTGGAAGACGAAAATCATTTCTGCACATACACGACTTGGTGAGTCGGGGGTATAATATTTGTTCTCAGACGGAGATGATCGGGTGTCTCCTGACGAAGGTCAAACAACAAATAACCGTGGGGTTTGGATGTCGCATCTTTAAAAGCTTCCTGAACATACTTCAGTCTTCCGGGATACATCTGTTTAGCTAAATGGGTGATCTGTGAGGCGTCTCTTGGGTTCTTGAACAACACCACCAGATAATGACTGTTCAAGCTGATGGTACGTTGTTCTTTGTTTTTTCCCAAACAGATTCTGCACAATGTACATGACACTCATGTTGCGATGATGACTCCCTTTGGTAAACAGTTTTTGTCACTCTGTCATCCGTTTCACTCATCAAGTCATCAATCACCACCAAACGTCGTTTCCGATCATCCCATTCTTCTATATTGGGTAGTCCTCCTTCATAAACGTGACTCCCTTTCAAAAGATGATATCCAGACTGCCACTCTCCGTAACACCACACAATCTCATCGGGAGGGGGTGTCATTACTTCATTGATGTGATTTATAACTTTGTGACCCAAACAGTTTTTTTCCACTTCCTGTTGGACCAGCAATCACACAGGTAAAGGATGTTTCCACCTTGGGTCCATAGCTTCTTGTGTTAGCGTCTTACATTTACAATCTTTTTATTACTGGTCTACAGACTTTAAAACGTATTCCCTATCATCATCATCATCATCATCATCATCATCATCATCACCACTGTCATCACCGCCATCTCTTTTTGAACTTTTTACGAACACAGCGGACAGCCACGCGGTAACAACAAAACACCCCCATCTATTTTTAACCCTACGTCAGCAGACAACCACCCCACCACACAACAAAGAAAAAAAAAAAACAATCCATTGTTGTACCACGTGATATTGTTTTTCAATTTCATCTTGACTCACCACACACCGTGACCTTGACCCTTCCACCCCCTTCAGCCATGCCCACCACCTGCCGCCCCACCTGCCGCCTACTTCCGGCATGCGCAACACCACTTCCGGTGGAGATCCCCTCCGAGATCCCCTTTTGAGGGGTGAAAAGTCCCTTACCTTACTACTGACGTGTTAAAGGCTGCAGGTTCAATTATTATTCCATTACTTTTTGTTCAAGAAATTGGTTCCTTAGTTTCATGTTCACTGTGTGAGCTGCATCTCCGGGAGGCGTAGAAAGATTTTGCACTATAGGTTGGAGGAGAGAGTCACTGTACAGTGAGACATATTGTATGTTGCAGCTACTAGTAGAGACAATATGTCTGCCGGGCGTGTTAGGTTGTGTGCATTTTTTGGGGGGTAACTAACAATGAAGTGAATCGTATGGTGTCTGACGTTATCACTTTGCCGACTTAGGAAAGGTTTTCGTTTTATATTTCATGTCATTATTGACTGGTTTAGAGTCTTTGTGATGAGAGAGGGGTGATGATTGTGCTTTCTATGAGGTGTTGGTGCTGAGGGTGGGGTGATGTTGTGAGTGGTGTGTAGAAATTGGTGTCTGACAGCTGTCTGTTAGCGTCCAGTATGTACAGCTGTCTGTCCCAGACCACAACTACGCCACTTTCATCTGCTGGTTGAATGACAACATCTTGGCCTTGTACTGGTGACTCCAGAGCTTTTTGTTCTTCCCACGAGAGGTTGAAGTGGCAGACAAAAAAGTCTCCTTTTTTTTAGATTAGGAAAAAAACGCAGAGAAGAGAGACATCTGGGACAACTGGTACTTCGTTGTTGTTGTAGTTGTTGTTGGCATTGCTAATGTTGTTACACGTGTCTGAAGACAAGCAAGGGCTAAGAAGGGAGAAATGTTAAACAATGGTCGAATCACATTCAAACTAATGAAAATCATAATGAGAAACAAAAGACAAAACAGTACCAAAAAATGACAGTTTGAGTCAAGTTGATCTCAAAGTGGGATGACTACAGGGCGGAAATTGATGTACAAAAAAGCAAAATAGAATTACCGCGCCACCAAACGAAGGATCAAACACATCATACAGCACAAATCGCGTTTTCAACCCATCGGTTCTTCTTCAGGCAGAACAAACAACATTCAAAACCATGGAAACAGAGGAGTACACACACAGCCTTTTTTCTCTTCGAACCAAGTGCCCCGCAGCTTGGGTGAAAACCATGGAAAACAAAGGAAGAACAAACAGCCAGTTTTTCTCTTCGAACCAAGTGCCCCGCAGCGTGGGTGAAAATCTAGAACCACAGAATGGAACTGAAGAGAAGAAGGAAGATGTTCAAGGGAAGAAGATAAAGATCGAAAACGTAGCGATGACAAAAAAAAAATAAAAAAAATAAAAAAAAAAACAACAACTATCATGGCATTTTAACTGTATACCAATACAGCAGCAGCAACAACAGCAAAACAATTCAATAATATCAGTCACTACAACCGCAAAAAAGCAATGATACTAAGAACAATAATGATAATTCAAGAAGAAGAAGAAGAAGAAGAAGAGAAGATGAAGATGATGATGATGAAGAAGAAGAAGAAGAAGAAGAAGAAGAAGAAGAGAAGAAGAGAAAACAACAACAACAACAACAACAACAACGACGACGACGACGACGACGACAACAACAACAACAACAGGAGTTACAATGATAAATCCGTTCCGATTATTTTTTTTTCTTTTTCAAAAGATTATCGTTTTCACGCCTCTCTTCCAACAGAGTGTGTAAGCTGTATTTCGCCAGCACTCCTCAAGTGTACCGCTTTCAGAGTAAATATACAAAAATCTGTTGAAAGATTTTTTTTTCTTAAGTGTGTTATTCTGTTATGAGTTCTGTAAAATATGTGCAGCAAGAAGACAAACATTAGGAAAACGAGTAGAGAGATAAATCTGATCTTTCGAGAGTAATTTCAAAACTTTCCGGTAATCTTCAGCTATTGAGATTGAAAAGTATGCGTGATGTGAAACAAGTGATGTTTTGTACAATGCCTCTCATCATCATCATCATCATCATCATCATCATTTTTTTGTGTGTGTGATTCGAGTATCAATTTTTCATCTACACATTTTGATACTACACACCTTCATCGACATTTTCAGATTACAAATTCAGTCTGCAATCCGTTGTTTAACACCTAGACACTGGTAACATCACCTCTCCAAATTCATGGAACGGTTTTTTTCCCAGTCGCGATCGTTTTTAAACGCTCTAAAATTCATTGTGACTCTTGTCATACAAATTTCCTTGCATCTGATTTTGTTTCATTTCACTTCACTTTGTTTCTCATGGTTCTTAGCATCATCTCCAGTGTAAAGTTCATCCGATGGCATTCTGTTCCACTCTGGCACTCTGGACACCAGATGTTTGAAATGTATCCACCATCCACAAGAAAATATAAGAAAAGGAACATCAAAAGCAAACTTCACCCAAATGGCAGAATCTTCAAAAAAGAACCAGAGAAAATAAGAG
>JADBJO010025115.1:17500-24199 GCA_016801955.1 Conus betulinus
GACCAGAAGGGACAATTCGCCGCCGCATCATCATCTTCTCATCCTCATTCTCTTCGATCACATTTAGAAATAAATTCTTAAATTCTGTGGCCCTCAATGCCCTTTTTTTCATGGTGACCTCAGTTTCGATGTCCTCTATCCACGTCTATGGGCTTGGTTTTAATTTCCGTCAGGGTCACTGGTATAGACAATTCCATAGGGACTAAGTTGGACGGACGTGGTGGCGCCCTCTGTGAAGAAATTCATTCACGCCAGCTTCGTGACTAAGTGAATATTGTCATCAGTAGGAGGCTTTAGTAGGTGGTGTCTTGAGTATGTTTTGGTCAAGAACAGGTGCCACTGAAAAACACCACCGAAGTGACTCGGCAGCAGTGCAGTGTCTCCTCCGGTGGGTTACCCTCTTAATGACACCACATTGTCTGCTCCCTGTGGATTATCAGTGCTGGGGTTGGGAGGATCAGAACCGCTGTGTGCTGTGGACGAGGGATCGGAATGAGTGGCGTGGTGCAATTGCCACTGAGGTTTGGCACAGAAAAGGGTGGGTGGGTGGGGTGGGTGGGGGTGGAACCAAAAAGAAAGAAACACGCAAATAGAAAAAAAAAAAAAAAAAAAAAAAAAAAAACATACGCGTGAAGTTTGGAATATGTTTCGAGAAGGAGAGTCGAGTTTATGTTTTTCTATTTCTGCCCCCATCGCAATCCTCGAAGACAAACTGCGATTAAACTTCGTTTTCAGTTAGCCTTTTTTCAAGTATTGCACGTCCGCTAATTGATAAGAGTCCCTGTGTACACACGAGACTTTAAAGTCGCAGATTACATGCTGTGTATCTGTTCAAACTATCTATCAATGTATCTATCATCGTCGTGGACCACATGTGCAATTGTCTAGCTATTCTATCGATCTATCTATCTCTCCTATCTGTCTGTCTGTCTCACCCTCCTCTCTCGTCAGTTCTCTTAGTTTCTGTTCTCCTCCCATCCCTCCTCTCTCTCTCTCATCCTCATATCTATTCTATCTATCTATCTATCTATCTATCTACGAAGAAAGATGGTAATACTATCCATGCTTCTGCAGTGAAATGTGGTCATTTTTCCCAAGCTGTCGCATGTATACAGTCATCATCATTATACACGATATCAGTTTAGCGAGGGCGTAAACATTACCGTAAATGGACACGCGAATGTGAAATTGACATTGACAATTTTATTTTAAAATCGTGATGAGAGAGAGATGAGAGAGGAGAGAGAGGAGGAGAGAGAGCTGGAGAGGGAGGAGATGAGCAGGAGGGAGAGACCGAGAGATCTGCCAGAGGAGAGGAGAGACCACGGAGAGAGAAGAGAGAGACGAACGACAGACAAGACAGACACGACAGGGAGTGCTCGGAAAGCCCCAAGCAGGGTGTGCTAGAGGGGGTGAGATGGAGACGGACAGAGGTAACAGCTTAGGATGAAAATAGCACTTGTGGATTGTTGGAGTGAGAACATTCGAGTTGGCCCAAAAGTTTTACTACACACCATCAGTCTAAAAATCCCTTCATAGGGTGCGATTAGCCATAGAACACAGGGATGTACCACGGTACTGCGCTTGCTTAATGAATTTTACTGTACATCCAGACCAAAAACAATTCCCTGGTCACATAATTAAACTCGGTAGTTACTATGCAAAAAAAAAACCGTCCTTCCCACCCCCCTCCTTGATTTGGTGGAACATTCATTTCATGATAAATGTTGTTTAAACGTGTGGTGGCGTCTACACGTGGCGGGGTGGAATTGAGAGTGGAGATGCTCTGTCTTTATAATGGTTCCTCTCAACTAAGGAGCTATTGAAAGAAAACTCTCAAATGAGGGACTGGGCACGTAAAAAAGCAAACAATAACAAGTAGGGTAAACCTCTTGCTCCCATAGTGAAATAAATACACACTCCATAACTCCTAAAGGGAATGGTGCCAAAGACACCGGAATCGAAATCTCCTTGTTTTTGTCTGTTGCTTTATGCTGTCATATTTGTCCAGTTGTGCTAGGCGATTCAGTGTTCGTAGGCAGCATTCGTTGGCAGTTTATGGGCGTCGATTTATTTCATCACCATGGAGCATGAGGTTACCCTATTTATTTATTGCTTAAGCCGCGATTGTTGTAATCAGGTCTAGTAAGTTTTTGGTTGTCCTGGGTATGTTGGACCAGAACAAGGGAATTAACACCATCAGAATGATTCAGGAGCAGTGAAGGGTTTGCTGTGATGGGTTGGTCCACAGCAGCGTCGCATAGACTGGTCCATGTGAACCATTTTGTGGGCTTGTAGACGGGCTGAAACCTGGGGGTGCTGCCTAGGGGGTGGTCTCGAGGCAGTGTGTGTGTGTGTGTTGTGCCTGTGTGTGTGTGTGGGTGTGTGTGTGTATGTGTTGTGTGTGTGTGTGTGTGTTGTGGTGGTGTGTGAGAATAGGAGGTGAAAGGGGGAGCAGGGTTGGATAAGACACAGAAGAAGGATGACCACAGTTAAAAAGTTCCTTCTGGAACTGTAGATAACAACAACAACAACGACAAGACAACCAATCCATCACCACGTCAGTCAGAAGGATAGCTGTAAACATCTGGGAACCATGAAGTCTTCACAAATAGTTGGGAAAAAAATGAAGCCCTTCACAAATAGTTGGAAAACCAAATCTTCACAAATAGTTGGAAACAAGACACCGACTTCCCAACACCTCTGGACATTAAATCAACGAATAAATTTTTATGTCAAATAATAGCACAAAGGAAGAATCCTGTCATCCGCATCACAACTCACAGTTAGACCACCTGAACCAGTACGAGTGTGATAACATAACTAGTTCACAGAAGAACGTTGGTATCACGGTTCAACAGCTAAGTTTTTGTAATAGCAATTGGGCAGCCTAGTGTGGGGTATACAGTCACAACCCTTCGTGTCTTGAGTTGACCTTCGGAAACCTTCACATGGCTAACGCGTGAGTGAACTCGTGTGATGGTGATGCGGCGAGTTGACGAAATCACTCAGTCTCACGGCGCTAGGCTCTCTGTGTACTAGCTGACGTCACTGCGTCAATTTGGCCACCGCAGTGGTCTTTCGCTAACCACGTCTGGAATGCACATCCTGACAGTGCTCCGTGGTGTCGTGGGTTGACCCATGCTTCTCCTGCGACCATTTCCTTACTCTTACGCTTCCGTTTCTCTGCCACACCGTATTCGCTTACATTTGTGTCCGCTACGGGGTACCCAACTACTTCATGTTACCCACTTCGTTTTACTGCACCCCCGGTGACGTCTGCCCGCTTCACCTCAGCACCGCACGTCGAGTACATTGTCAGGATCCCTCGCTGCCACATCGCCTGTCGGGGTGTTGTGCCAATCTGTGAAGAGAGGCAAATTGTTCAAATTGCTGTGTCAGCTGCTACTGTGGACCTTCACGATGGAAATTGTCATTTTCTCCTTATCACTACCATTATTATTATTCACACGCCGAACTTGAGAGTACATGTGTATGCCCAAGGAGCGGTAGAAAGCTACTTTACTTATAGTTATATTACTTGTCTTGTGGAATAAGCTTGCTTGAAGCATCTGTCATATTCCGTCTGTGTTGCTTGTTGTGTGGGTGAACATGTATCCTCATTACACCAGTGTGGTGGCTGATGCGGGCAAGATGTCCTCGCGGAGAATGGCAGAGGGATATAAACTGACACGGCAAAGCAGAACGTCTATATCCCATGACGCGTACCTTATTTTGACATCGTAGCATTCTTGTGCTCACACTCCTCCCGGTTTGTAGTATCTCGATACTTTATGATATACGGTGGACCGATCGAGATACTGACGAATATTTGGCCGCTGTATGCACATGAGTGGACAACCTGACGGAATGAGGTTGGTAACCCAGCTTGTCCTGCAACTTTATACCTGTAATTGGTTTCCTGAGTGGTAGCAATTTCAGAGAAGGAAGCCAACGGTTTTAGGGTTGGCGTGGAGTGAATTATCACACTGAATTGCTCCAAGTAATTAGGGATGGAATTCGGCAACTGGGGATGCCAGTTGACGGAAAAAAAAAAAAAGATGGCGTTCCTTTAATACTACCACTTGTATCCTTGCGAACTGTTTGGAACTTCTGACTCTTTCCTCTTTCCCCCTATGCACTTTCTTTTCCCCTGGATTCTGCATTGTCCTGACTCACCGCAGAGTGTACGAGGAGACTCTCTGTAATTCCCTGCCTCAGTTTTCCCCTTTGTGGTGTGTGTGTGTGTGTGTGGGTGTGTGTGTGTGTGGTGTGTGTGGGTGTGTGGTTTTGATGAGAGAGAGAGGAGAGAGAGAGCGATGAGCAGAGGGGTGAGGAGGGAGTGGTAGAGAGAGAAGAGAGAGAGAGGGAGAGAGAGAGAGAGATAAAACGCACGTCGTTCTCATCTTTTATCACACAAACTGCAAACACGACACTATTCTTGTAAGCGTCGGTGCTTTCTGCTTTCTTTCCCCAACAAAGAAAAAGAATGTTCATCATCATTGCAGTCTTCCTGCAGATTACAGATGTTGAGTTTTTTATCATGTATCCTGTTTGTACCTGACTGGCTCTCTTCTTACACACTGTTGAAAATACTGGTCAGCTGCACGACACCAGCCACCCAGCTACCGCCTGCATGGGTGAAACTCATATCCTAGTGTCATGGCGACTACAATTCATGCCTCTACGTTCACTACCTCTGTGTTAGATCTTCTTGGTAGCAGAACCCGATCACTCGCTGTTCACATATCGCCACTATAACACAACCAAAAGATAGAAGAGGAGGCTGCGATGACGGAATACACACCTTTGTTCCAGTGGCAAGGATTTGTCTTAAATTTTGGCCCCCTCCCCTAGCCCCATCCACATCCGGTCCCCCCTACCCCATTTGCTCCCCCCCCCCCCCCCCCCCCTAAACCCCCCCCCCCCGTTGCGCCCCACCCCCCCCCCCGGGGGGGGGGCTGTGACACTCTCCCCCCCCCCCCCCCCCCACCCCCCCCCCCCCCCCCCCCACCCCCCCCCCCCCCCCCCATCCTACCCTTCGTATGCAGCACACACAACTTTTCAAGGTGTCTTTTTCTGTTAAAATGGCAGTGAAACTTTTAAATCTGGAACTAGCTTCGAAAAACTTTCACCATGCTGTAGACACCACCTAGATAACCCAAACGCATTTGGAATGGAACAAGGTTTCAGAACTATCCCTTTAACAATACTTATCTTTTAAAGATAGTTGCCCAACGGAAGTATTGGGCTTGTTTGGCAACTTGACCATTACATTCCCTGCTGACTGACGAGTCTGGATTCTATAATTCATTTCACGATTAAAGTGTTCCGTGCCCTAACCTTTGCATTCATCTATCGTTGTGTTACAGTTTATTTAAAAAATTCAAAAGCAATGTTGGCATGTTAAAAAATAAAAAACAAACAACTTGCCTCTGTCCAGACCTGCGCAGTTGGGAATACTTCTTTAACAGGTAGCAACACAGACACAAACGTTCTTCTTTAGCAATGAAAACCTTTGTTTAAAAAATTTACTAAGCAACACCAGACCAAGAATTTCGAATGTACAGATTTTCAGGTCACCGTGATTCATATGTCGTGACTTGCCTGGCACTGAATAGCTCCACAATGGGAAGGATTGATGGCATGTATAGAATCAAATCAGGATCTCTACCTGATCTGTGTTCACTATAACTATGACCCGAAATTCCGCGGCTTAACAACACTTACGAACTTTGACAGTTTTTAACAAATCATTTCAGTACTTTTTGCTGTAGCTTTGGTTCACTGGGCCGATCAATCAGCCCAGGAACCATGCGGTACAGAGTGGCAAGGACTGCGAACACGTTCTGCAGGACGGTGTCCACCACACTCCAAGCTTAATTTAGTTACCCCGGGTGGTCTGCTGACCATAGACATTAAGAAACTGTATTGATTCTGGAGGGGCCTATGCCGTACACCAGCGCCTTTGTTGTGCCTCTGGTTCCTTCTGATCGTACACAGAGAAGAAGAAGAGAAAGAAGCATAAATAAAGAAGAGTATTAGTAGTAGGTATAGTAGTAGTAGTAGTAGTAGTAGTAGTAGAAAAGAATAGCATAAGAAAGAAGAAGAACAACAACAAACAACAACAACAACAAACAAAGATCATCCCATTTTTAAACTTGAATTCCTTTCCTCCCCTGTGCGTTATATGGAACGTTTCCTAAGTGAATTTCTTTTGCGACCAACCCAACTGAAGATGATAAGTGATCGGTGTTCTTTTTTTTCTGTTTTATTGTCCTGATTTTTTTTGTTTACCGCAATACCCTCGCCTAATTAGACTACAAAGAGACAGAAACCTCGTGTGTTGTCCTTGTAATTTGTTTTGTCCTTTTTTTTCCCCTTCCCCCCTTTATTTTTTTTTTCGCCGGTAAAATAATTGTATTTTCTCCTCGAAACTTTCGCATTTTTTGAGCACTGAATCCTTGCTTCCATGCACTAGGTTTCCAATGGCTTTCGTCCACGTGTTGTAACTGGCAGCATGAAAGGATCCATCTTGAGATAAGTGATAGGAAAACTTCTGGTTTGTCAGGGCAGGACCATAGAGTGAGTCATTCCTTAATACCGTGAGGGGCAAAACGGGTGTACGTTGCCGTCATTTCCAGAGAGTTTCCAGAGAGGGGAAGGGGAGGGGGGGGTTGTTTGGGTGTGGTGGGTGTG
>JADBJO010025116.1:0-10000 GCA_016801955.1 Conus betulinus
ATACAAAGACAAACATGTTTCAGGGATGAACAGAAACGCAAGTTTTTACAGAAGAAAAGGGGAAGGGAAGAGGTGAGGGGGCAGTTTTTAATAAGGAGGTTTTCTACTGCAGATAAATCGTTCCGAAAACAACAAACAAAACCAACCAACCTTTAAACGAGTAAGTTTGGGGGTGGGGGGGTGGGGTGCGTTTCGTAACTGGGAGGTAATCTACTGTAGATAAACATAAAAAAACGTTCCAAGTAGCACTAACTTGTAAAGGAGGATTAAAAAAAAATTTACTTTTTTTTTTAATTGGGTGATCCAGGTAGTCCAGAGAAAGACAGAAATGTCGAAGGAAGACTTGTCTTTAACGGAAGACTTCCATTTTCGGAGAGGACAATCCAGTGTGTCTACAGACATCCATGTTACAAAAGAACAAGATGCAAAGCATATAAACGTACTCCCAGCAAGTAGTAGTAACATCAAAAGGAAAACAAAAATTATATATATATATATATATATATATATATATATATATATATATATATATATATATATATATATAAATCACTACAGCACTTTCTCTCCCCTTTTGGTGGTAGAAATTTTGTATGTAAGAGAGAAGAAAAAAAAAAAGAGCTGCTCTTCCCTGTGGAATGAACCCGGGTCTCCCGAGTGACAGGCGGAGACACTGTCCACTACACTACCGAAGACCTACTACACAATTTGGTTACATTTAAGTTTATAAAGCGTTATTGTTTTACACTGTACATCAGAACATTGTCATATATAGCCGTTAGTAACGGCTATTCTGGTGAAATAAAATATCGGGCACCATCCGTGACCCATAATGAACATATCTACGAATTTTCAGAAAGATCGGTCCAGCAGTTTTGTCTGGAGCGAGTGGAACACGGACGGACAGACAGACAGACAGAAAGACACACAGACAGCATTTCTCCGTTCCCATTGTAAAGTACTCCCTGTTCTGTAAGAACAGGGAGTACAAAAGAAGGAAAAAAAAAGGAAAGAACGAAAAAAAAAGGCTGTTTAAAGGAGGGGAAATTAACTGAGCCGTAAATCTAGTATAGAAACAGACTTAAATGTCCCACAAAACACACGTGTTTTGTAGGGAGAGAGGCTTGACAGGGAGATAAATTTAGCATAGACGAGCCAAAAATGTTCCAGAAGGGGAGGATGAATCTAGTACAGACTGAGACGGAAATGCATTTTAAAGAAGTCTTTAAAGGGAGAGAATCTATACTGGGAGGTTCCACCTACGGACAGACAGAGACAGAATTGCATTAAAAAAAAGTCTTTAAAGGGAGACAATCTGTATTGGGAGGTCCATCTACGGACAGACAGAGACAGAATTGCGCTAGAACTCGCTCTTTAAGGGGCAGGAGTTCTCATTTGGAATATAGCCAGGAAAAACACGTATTTCTAAAGGGAGACATACATATTCCAGAAAATAAACGTGTTTAAAGAGGGACAGGCTTTAATAGCAGATAAATCTAGTATTGACAGAGACATACATATTCCAGAAAAAAGAAAAAACCACGCTTCTGAAAGGCGGAAAGGCTTTAAAGGGAGATAAACCTGCTAATGACAGAGACAGAAATGTTCCGGAAAAAAAAAAAACCAACCCCCCCCCCTCCCCCAAACTCGTCTTTAAAGGAGGGAGGATTTAATGGGAGGTAGTTGTAGTACAGACAGACACAAAACTGTTGCAGAGAAACAAGTCTTTTAAAAAAAAAGGGGGGGGGGGGAGGGCGGGGGGGGGGGGGGGGGGGGGAGGATTTAACAGGAGGTAAATGTAGTACAGACAGACACAGAAATGTTTCAGAGAAATACGTCTTTTAAAGAAAAAGAGAAGGGGTGGGTAGGGAAGGGGGGAGGGGAGGGTGTGTGATTCATGGGAGGTAAACGCGCGCGCAGACAGAGACAAAAATGTTGCAGAGAAACACGCGTCCTTAAAAAAGGGGGGTGGGGGGAGAGGAAGGGGGAGGGGGAAGGGGGAGAGGGAGGATTTGATCGGAAGTAAGTCTAGAATAAAGGGGCCTGTGGTCCAAGGCTTAGAGGTTAGTCTGCGGAACTGACTGACGGTCGTGGGTTCGAACCACTCCAGGGACGATTTTTTTTTTTTTTTTCGGTTTAAAAATCTTTCTCTGTTCTTACTCACTGAGTAGTAAAACAGGTACTCTGGTTCATTTCAGACACGGTTCAGAGCGGCGAAAGGAGAGAGATGGGCTCCGCCTGGCCCATCACGCCGCACCCGAGACACGGTGAACCTCGGACACAGCGCGCTGTCCCCACGGCCCATGGACGCTAGGGAATTTGAACCTTTCTGAAGCTTTAAAACCTAGTGTAGACAAAACGCCCATCTTGCGCCGAACGGGCTCAAGGTAAGCGATTGCTCATTCATGTTCGTTGTCCCCAGAGTGTTTGTGAACCTTTGCCTGAAGAAGACCTAAGAGGGTCGAAACGCGTCGTCTTCTGTCTTCTTGTGGTTCGTTTGTCTGTACGTTTTGTTTTTTTTTTTTTTTTTTTGTTTTTTTTTTTTTTCCGGCGGAGCCTTATAAATGCTTAAAACAATTGTTTAGATTTCTGTCGGTAGTCGCCTACACTTTGGAAGTAGATCTAGTATAGACAAAGACCAAAACAAAAAAAAAAAAAAAAAAAAAGAAAAAAAATGTTTAGAGCGAGAAACTTTTACTGGTGAGGCGGTAAATGTAGAACAGACAGATACAAAAATGTTCTAGAAAAAAAAAAAAAAACAACGTTTTTAAACGGAATAAGTTTCTACTATGAAGTGAACTCTCATAACTATAGACTGAAGAGCCGGTTGCCAGTCCCTACACCAATAACAACTGATGCGGTGACAAGTACTTCCACGACTTTCGAGTGCCGGTCCACTCGGATTTCAAAGAATTGTGGCGTTTCATAGTATACAACGGATCTCTTTTCAAAAAAAAAAAAAAAAAAAAAAATCAGCAGGCTAATTTTTTTTTCTATCTGACCTAAAATGTCAACGATTTCGCCAGCGCATGACCTCTGAAGGTCATTATCAGTCGAAGCATATTTCCTCCTCTCTCTCTCTCTCTCTCCTCTCCTCTCTCCTCTCTCTCTCCTCTCTCTCTCTCTCTCTCTCATTTCCCCCCCCTCCTTCTTCGTCTTTTCTCCTCTTTCTTCCTCCTTCCCCTCCTCCTTCTTCTTCTCCTCCTCCTCTTTTTTTTTTTTTTTCTTCTTCTTTTTTTTCTCTGCCCATCTGCCTCCTCTTTCTGTCCTCCTTTTCTTTTTTTTTTCTCCTTCTCTTCTCGTTTGTTTTCCTCCTGTCTTTTCCTCCTTCTTCTCGTTTCATCTTAGTCGTTCTCCTCCTGTCCTGCCTCCCCCGTTTTCATCTCTTCTCTTGTCCTCTCCCCCTCCTTCGTCTCTCCTCCCTCTTCCCTCCCCCCTCCTTCTCCATTTTTTTCTATCGTCGTCATCGTCATCGTCCTCTTCCCTCCTCCTCTTCTTCCTTCCTTCCTCTTCTCTCTTCTCTTCTTCTCCTTAACCTCCCCCATCATCATCGCCTTCTCACTCTCTCCTCATTTTCTTCAGTCTTTTCTTCTGCTTGCCTTCTTTCATATTTCTCTCCCCCCCCCCCCTTTTTCTCTCCCCCCCCTCCCCCCCCCCTTTCCTCTCTCTCCCCCTCCCCCCCCCCCCCCCCCCCCCCCCCCCCCGCTTATTCTTTCTTTCGTATTCTTTTCTTTGTCCTATCAATCGTCTCCTCCTCTTTCATCTTTTCTCTCTTCTTCAATATGCTTTTCCCGTGTTCCTTCTTCTTTTTTTTTTTTTTTCCTCCTTCGTCTCATCTATTCCTCCTCCTTCCCTTTCTCCCCCTTGTTGTTGTTGTTGTTGTTTTTGTTGTTGTTGTTTTTTTCTCCTCTATTCTTCTTTTCGTTGTTTTGTCTTCCTTCCTGCTTTTTTTTTTTTTCGATGCTGTTGTTTGTTTTTTTCTTTTTTTCTTCGCCTTCTTCTAACAAACTTTCTTCTTTCTTCTTTTCTACACTCTCTTCTACTTTCTTTTTTCTTTTCTTTCTTCTTTCTTTTTTTTTTTCTCCTTCTTCTTTCTTCTTTCTTCTCCTTCTTCTTCTTCTTCTTTCTTTTTCTTTTTTTTTCTTCCTTCTTCCCCTTTCCTCTTCTTCTTCCTCCTCCTTTTCTTCTTTCCTTCCTGCCTTCTTCTTTCTTTCTCTTTTCTTTTTTTTGCTTCCTTCCTTCTCCTTCTCTCTTTCTTCCTCCTCTTCTTCTTTCTTCTCTTCTTCTCTCTTCTCCCTCCTCCTCCTCTTCTCCTTTCTTCTTTCCTTCTTCTCCTCCTCCCCTCCTCTTCTCCACCTTCCTCCCTCCTTTCTCCTCCTCCTCCTCTCCCTTCTCCTCTTCTTTCTTCTTTCCTTCTTCTTCTCCTCCTCCTCTTCCTCTTTTCCTTCTCCTCCTCCTCCCTTCTCCCTCTTTTCCTTTCCTCCTTCCATCCTCCCTCCTCTCCTCCTCTTTCCCCTCTTTCTCCTCCTCCTCCTCCTCCACCTCCTTTCCTCCTCCTCCTCCTCCACCCTTTCTTCTCCTCCTCCGCTCCCTCCTCCTCCTCCTCCACCTCTTTCTCCTCCTCCTCCCTCCTCCACCTCTTCCTCTTTTCTCCTCCTTCTCCTCCTCCTCCTCCTCCTCCTCCCCTCTTTCTCCTCCTCCTCCTCCACCTCTCCTTCCTCTCCTCCTCCTCCTCCACCACCTCTTTCCCACCTCTTCCTCCTCCTCCTCCTCCTTTCTTCCTCCTCCTCCTCCACCTCTTTCTCCTCCTCCTCCACCTCTCTTTCTCCTCCTCCTCCTCCACCTCTTTCTCCTCCTTCTCCTTCTCTCCTCCTTCTTCTCCTCCTCCTCCTTCTCGAGCAAGTCCCCCACAACAAAATAGGTCACAGTACTGACAGCGTGAAACGGAAACAGTTGGAACTTCAGTGCAGTGTAACGTCCTCTTTCCCCTTGACCTTCAGGTTATAAGGGGGGCAAACACTTGGCCTTACCACCACCAGGAGTAAAATGGACCGCGAGCCAGGACTGGCCGGTAGGGAGAGGCCTTTGGAAATGCCCGGTTTGATTGGGAGCTGACCTTTCCCAGTGGCCCGTGGTGCCGTTTGTCAGGTATAGATTGGAGTGAAAGGTTAGTGGGTGGACCGATCTAAGAGGTGAGCGAACAGGTTGAAGCAGTCATGTGTTTGGAGAATACTTCTCTCGGACTCTGTGTGTGTGTGTGTGTGTGTGTGTGTGTGTGTGTGTGTGTGCGCGCGCGCGTGCGTGCGTGCGTGCGTGGTGTGTGTGTGTGTGAGTGTGTGTGTGTGTGTGTGTGTGTGCGCGCGCGTTTCGTGCGTGCGTGCGTGCGTGCGTGCGTGTGTGTGTGTGTGTGTGCCTTCCGTCTTCCGCTCACCGTATTCTCCTGATCATCTCCGCCGCCTCCCCGCCCCCCTCCCCTCCCCCCGTTCCTTCCTCCTCTTCCTCCTCCTCCCCACACATTTCTCTCGGTTGTCTACCTCGCCACACTCCCTGGCCAATCATCCTTTCTCCTCCCCCTCGCCACCCCCCCACCACCCCTCCCCCCCAGCTTCTATCTCTTCCCCTCCACACACACACACACACACACACACACAAATCGCCCTTCCCCCTTCTACCCTCCCTTCCCACCTCTCTCTCTCTCTCTCTCTCTCTCTCTCTCTCTCCTCTCTCACTCTCTCTCTCTCTCCCCCCACTGATTTCTGGCCTAAGGCCAACGGAACACCTGAGTGCTACTGTATTGAGGCTTGCGGCCGATTATACAAATGAGTATTCCTGAACTCTCTCTTTCTCTGTCTCTGTCTGTCTGTCTGTCCGTCCGTCCGTCTGTCTGTCTGTCTGTCTCTGTTTGTCTCTCTGTCTCTGTCTCTCTCTCGCGCTTGTGGGTAATGTTGTGCTTCAGGCGGACGGTACCAACGAGTGCTACTGAATATTCTCTCTGTCGTTGTCACCGTCTCTCTGTCTGCTTGTCTGTCTGTCTGTCTGTCTCGGGGCCCCCCCTCTTTCTCTCTCTCTCTCTCTCTCTCTCTCCTCTCTCTCTCTCTCTCTCTCTCTCTCTCTGTCTCGCGTGTGTACATGTACGTGTGTGTGTATGTGCGCGTCTCTCTCTCTCTCTCTCTCTCTCTTACCCTCTCCTTCTGTCAGCATCGCTAGCTGTATGTTTATCTGTGTGTCTGTCTGTCTGTTTGTCTGTAGGCAAGATTACACCTAAGCTACCGAACCGATTCTAAGGAAACCTGGTGAAAAGGTGGGGGTGCAGCCCACCGACTATCTCACCCACTGTCTTTGTCCTAAAAGACTTAAAACAACAACAACAACAAACAAACAAACAAACAAAAAACCGTCTGTCCAGTTTTGTCTTTACGCCATGCGGATATCAAGAGGACAGACGGAGGGGTGTTGAAGAGCATCCATTGTATTTCCGTCTTCCGGAAATGATTCATTTTCGTCTTTTCTGACCCTCTCTTTGGCTCTTGCCTCATTAAAGCGCCGGGCTAAATGTGTAGCTCAGACATCTGCTAAGTCGTAGCCGCGAGACGCTCTTCCTACAGTCTCTCATGTTGATCACTAACTCATCATTTTACCCATCGGCTTTCTTTCTTTCTTTCTATCAGCGTACGCAGGCTGATACTCCTGTATGACCGTTTTTTTTTCCCGCCATTAAGGCAGCCATACTCCATGTTCGGGGAAGGTGCATGCTATGTGTAACGTGTCATCCATACCAACGGCCAAACTGGCCTTCTCTTCCGAAAGTTGGTGATGGGATTTCACATGCGTGCAAGATGTTGTGCGTGCATTCACACACGGAACCTCGGTTTATAGTCTCATTCGAAGGACTGTGTGGGGAATGGAATCAGAACCAATGTTAACTCCGTGGGGGGAAAATCCCCCTGTACCGAAATTCGAACCCACAACCCCAGGATCACGAGTCCGGCGCTCTACCAGCTGAGCTATTCCGGCCCCACCATCGGCTTTCAATCATGCGCAATGCGATCTCCAAACTCAAGCGTAGATAGGAGGCTTGCTCTAGAGCGTGGACCAGTCCAACCTCATGTCAGTGTCTTCATCTCTTGTGTCCGCAGAAACGTGTTCGGTTCTCTCCCACAGGGCTTTGCTGGAGATGACTTCTGGCCATCTGATGTTGAGGATGTACCTGAGGCGGTTGTTGATAAAAGCCTGAAGACCGTGAGCGCTGGACGGTTGCTGTTATTACCCGAGGCTTTGAAACCAGAGAACAGAACAGACTGGAGTGTGAGTGTCGCACTTCACTGTTGCCCTCCGAGTCTCTGACCCGTAATAAACAGAACAATCTTCGCATTTGAGTTGAAATTTCTGACCTTGGCAGAAACGTTTTCTCTGTCTTCAACAGGTTTGTAATATGCGAACGTATCTACACCTCTTTGTGAAGCTGCAAAAAAAAAAAAATTACAAGCGAATTTGGATCGGGGGTGGGGGAAAGGGGGGGAGGGGGGGGGGGGGGGGAGGGTTGGGGGCAGGGGGCGCTGGGTTTTGGAGGAGGGGGGGGGGCGTGGGGGGAATGTATTGTTCACCAAGATGTTTTACTCTAAGAACCCACGTGTGCTGGACCTTCGAAGAGACAATGGTTTTCGTGCTGTGACAATTATTTCGCGGCAAACAGGACAATGAAGACCACTGGTAGTCTGTTTCCGTCAATCTGTTTTCAACGCTGATGTATTTAATCCCCCCAAAACAAAAATCTAATCAAACAGTCTATGTTTGTAGTAAGTGTTAACGTATTTTCCCACCTATTGGTTATTCTTGGAAAGTCAAAATCACGGAAACATTCACGGAAATGTTCAATCGTTTTATGTATTTGCTTATCTATTCATTCATTCATTCGTTCCTTTATTTAATCATTTACTTGTCATTTTTTCGCTTGACTGAAGGAAGAAGAAAAACTGGTTTCGTTTGGATCTCTTTAGACGAACGTTCCTGACTCCAGTCTATGCTGACTGATGATGACAAGGAGTCTCGGTGTCTGAACAGTTTGGAGCCATTTCCATGCATTATGTTTTCTTGTGTTTTAAAGATCAGTCCACGGCTAAGTCAGTATTGTTCGGGCACTCGGTGAGATCAGAAAAACTGATGTAGCTTCAACTAACATGCAGGGGGTCACACGATAAATGACGGCCAAGAGAGAGAGAGAGAGAGAGAGAGAGAGAGAGAGAGAGATAGAGAGAGAGAGACAGACAGACAGACAGACAGACAGAGAGAGAGAGAGAGAGAGAGAGAGAGAGAGAGAGAGAGAGAGAGAGAGAGAGAGAGAGAGAGAATATTACAATGTCAACGGTTTGTTCAACTATAGGCCATGTTCTCTCAGGAAGTGGGGATGGGAACAAACAGATTTAAACTAGTGAAGTAAAGAAAAAAAAACCAGCAGCAACAACAACAATAGCGTTGATCGTAAAGAAACTATAGGACAGAAAAATGAATATAGGAATGCGACAATGCTATGACATTGCAATTTCTCGCAATCTTAGAGCTTTGTGCAAAAACCAGAGAGAGAGAGAGAGAGAGAGAGAGAGAGAGACAGACACAGACAGACAGAGAGAGAGAGAGACAGACAGACAGACAGACAGACAGACAGACAGACAGACAGACAGACAGACAGACACACTGAGACAGAGAGAGAGAGACAGAGACAGAGAGTTGAAAAGTAGGGAAAGTTGATGGGACCGGAGAAGACCAGCAACATGGTGAGTACGCTACAAATACTTCGGGGGGGGGGGGGGGGGGGGGGGGGAGTGAGGGGGACCACAGACCCCTGCTATAGTCGAACACATAACTGCAATCATCCTTTGAGCCAGTTCAGGAATGAAAAAAACAGATTTTTTTTACAACAGGGAAAGAAAAAGTAGGTACAGACTAAAAGAGTTACTTCCTATGTCAGATAAAAAACAAACAAAACAAAAACAAAAACAAAACAAAAAAAAAAAAAAAGGGGGGGGGGGGGGGGGGGGGGGGATAAGGAAAAACGAATCTCACCGTTTCTATCTCAGAAAAGTCTCAATAATCCATGAGAGTATAATCATCACTTCATAGACAGTTCTCGAGTCGCTAGTCATCAATTCTTTAAAACAGCATCTTCACAATTACTGATCGTTCTGAACAGATATCCGTTCTTAGAATCCACACCTGCTTTCTGGAGCCACGAGTTCCACCTTTCTCCGCATTCCAATTTTTTCCAAACGGGTTTATACGTGATCTTGCTGGTGGACAAACAAACAAACAATCAAACAAACAAACAAGCAAACCGCAGCAGGGTGACAGTGCCAGCTGAGTGGCGAGGTCGGCAGAGCTCTGAAGGGTGAGGTCTCGAGATAGCAGCCGCCGTGGGTGTTGGGCTTGAGCCTCCTCGCGGATTGAGCATTCCGAGGTCGTTGGTTCGAGTCCCATGAGATACTCGTCTTTGCAAGATGTTGTCGGCCCCGGCTGGCAAAAGATCCGCGATGTTTTATTGGCCTTAGCTGGCAAACCATCCACAGTTGTTGAGGTCATGTTGCTTACAGCCCAGCGCCGACGCGCAAAGGGCCATATCAGGGCTGCACAGTTGTTGAGTGAGCTCAGATATCAAAATGGGAAAACTGGAACTCACGTAATAAAGTCTCATCCACTTAATGAAAGCTTCTCTGAGAGCGTTGGTTCAACTTTTTTTTTTCTGGCCAACCCTGCAGGTGTCTGTATCTCTCGGGCCTGATTGACGCCCGGGATACATATATGATAAAAGAAGGCGTAGAGTACAGCCCTGTCGTGCACAGTCTTAGACCGGGATGGAACTCGGTGATGGTCATTTTCGCCATCCTCATCCTGACTGATCATCATGGGGGGCGTAGGTGGAGGATGAGGGGAAGGTGGTGGGGGGGGGGGGAGAGAGGGGGAGGGAGGGGGGAGGGGTGAAGAGAAAAGAAGAGACAGTACAAAAAAA
>JADBJO010025116.1:17500-24199 GCA_016801955.1 Conus betulinus
GTGTTTCGTTTTGTACTTTGTGTGTCCCTGTTGTTCGGCGGATTTACTGATAACATTTTAAAAATTTGTTTAAATTTCCGGCCTGCAGTCTCCTCATTTTGAAGTATGGATGTCAAAGCCAGTCTGTTCATCCCCCCCCCCCTCTCTCCCCCCGCCAGTTTTCATAACAACATCAAAGTTGACTGCATTACGGATTCATTCATTCACTTATCGTTGCAAAGGGGAGCTGAAAATAGGTTTAAAAACAAAGAGGAACCAAAGTGTCGACTCGGTGCAGACTTTATGCCGAGCTCTCGGACGATACCGCCACTTTGTCACGTGACTCCCGAATCAACGTCACAAAGGGCAAAGGGCAGGGCGCATGTCTAGTGTTTGGCGAAGCAACGAAAGGCCGTAGCCTGGACTAAACAACAACAACAACAAAATTCTTTCGCTCCAAGCTATTCTTTTTGGTGTACGAGGTGTTTTTGGATTGTGCGTTTGTAAGCGAATGCTGTAGATGAGAAGACAGGTTTCTGAAAACCTTCAAATTAAAGTTCAAGGAGTCTTTTTCAAAATTGATTTTTCAATTAAAAACGATAAATCTGTGATTCACTTTCCTTTAATCTCTCTCTCTCTCTCTCTCTGTGTGGTGTGTGTGTGTGTGTGTGTGTGTGTGTACTAGTTAAAATGCATTTTTCTCCTTTAGGTCAGTGAGACCGACAAACACACGACAGAACACAACACAACAAAACATATCACACACACACACACACACACACACACACACACACACACACACACACACACACGCGCGCGCGCGCGCGCGCGCGCGCGCACACTTTGCATACATCCACACGTTTGAACAAACACTCAGCCCCCCCAAATTCGGAGCAGAAATGATGCCGTGGATCACCTACACACAGTGAATACAGCACACGCTCTACCGTCGCGTAGGGAGCGGGAAAAACAAACGCACAAAGAAGACGTGAGAAAAAAGAAAAAAAAAATGAAAGAAAGAAAGAAAATCCGAACTTTTCTTAAGGTTGCCTGTTTCAAGGTCACCTACTTGGTTGGTGTGTCGTTTCGATGCCAGTGTTCTTTCCCGCAAAGACTGAGAACATTCTGTGACCGTCAACATGGCGGGCTGCTTCAGCTCGTGACGTAGTTCCGGTTTTGCGTGAAGCGATTTACAAAAAAAAAAAAAAAAAAAAAAAAAAAAGAAGCGCATGAGTGCTTTGAGTTTGTGAAAAGAACCGTTTTTCTAATACCCCTCCCCTCCCCTCCCCCCTCCCCCACCTCCCACTTCAAAACGACCAACAGAAAATCGTACAATGTGGAGTTTAAACTGTGGGCAGTTCAGTCTTTTCATTTCTTTTTTTCTTCTTTTTTTTTTTTTTCCCAGAAAGTCGACAGCATTAGAAATAGCGAAGACGTTTTGGGGGTGGACTGGGAAGTGCATGGGAGGATGGCGTGACCAGGAACTCACTCCGATTCAAGACAGCACTGAGAAAATGCCAGAAAGACCAGCAAAGGCGGTCATCGTGAAACACCCTATTTGTTTTTTTTTTTTTTACGTTAAAAGAATCAGATAAAGGCCTTGTGCATTTTCTGACAAAAGACAATGAATTGAACAATTAAAAAAAAAAGAAAAAACGAGTTGCTAGCAGAGCGGTCAGGAGCAAAAAACAAAAACAAAAAAACAAAAAAAATTGTGAGGAGCGTTGGATATCGCTGGCGGTCTGCTGAAATTAGCAGGCTTTCCGGTCTCAGCATGTGGTTCAGAACATGGAAGACTCGTCACGGCATTTCAGCGAGGGGCACACACATACGCACACGCGCACACGCACACACACGCACACACACACACACACACACACACACACACACACACACACACACACACGCACACACACACAATCATCCAGCGACGAGTGCCCTAAAAACTTGGAGATGCAACTCTGCACTTTTCGCCGGCTCCTAATTCTTGTGACGCGCCGTCGGCACTAAAGTCTGTACCTGGAGATGGACCAAAGCATGGTCTGTTTCCACATGGCGCTATCATGCGTGAATCAGGCTAACAACAACAACAACAACAACAACAACAAAAAAGGATGCAGAACAAGACCACATGAAGATCACCTAAACCGACCGTCACTAAGATATCAAACTATTCTACAAACCAAACTACAAACCCCCATTGTTTCACACCCTCTCCCCTTCCAACCCACCCATCCGTCTCCACACCACCACCACCCCTACACCCCCCCCCATCCCTCTCACCACTTCCTCTCCCATGACTCCCTCGTTTCCGTCCGGCGGCCATTTTTTTACCGGTGTGCTCCAACATGACCAGGTAAGCGGTTTCTCGTTCTCTGTTTTTTTTGTTACTTGTTTTTGCCTGAAGAAGACCCAAGAGGTCGAAATGCGTAGTGTCTTGTCCTGCGCTCTGTTGTGTCTGTGTCCTTGGCGCTAACTACCCCCCTCTTTTTTTTTTTTTTTTTTTTTTCTAAATTTTGCTTCGTTTTCCGCCCTCAGTCACTCCGTTTGGGAAACTCGAGCCGACCAGCTCGGTTTTTAACGAATCTGTTCGACGCTGCTGATGAAACAACCGTTTCCGACTTGCATTCTGTTCCAAGAGCAGAAACGAGCACCTGCTGCAGAGGGTGCCCCCTCCAGACACGTGATGCATTTCCATGTCACATGCCACTCACAGTGAAACATGTTCTTTTTTTAGTGTGGTGGGACGTGGCCTGATGTGAGCCTCAAACACTTTACAGCAGACTCCACGAAAACACTTGCTCGGTGAGATGTGCCGCCTGACGTGATCTTTAAATTTATGAAAGAGATCAACATTTTTTTTTTCTATTTGATCTAAGATTTGACGGAAGAAAGAATTTCTAACGGAGTGTCCGGCGTGTTTTTTGTTTGTTTTTTTTTTTTTTTTTTTTTTTTTTTTTTTTAGAAGGGTGTATTTGAAAGCATTGTGTGAATGATCTTTTCAAAAACCGACTCGTGAGTTGACGTCAGCGTGGTGACAGCTCTGATATGGCCCTTTGCAGTCGGCTGGACCATAAGAAAATTACCTAACCTTACTAAAAAAAAAAAAACTATTAGTGTCAATGCTGCCGAGACGTACAACATTTTACAGCAGACTCCAATGAAAACCTTGTTCAGAGATGTTCCACCTGATGTGATCTTTGAATTTTTAAAAGAGAATAACATTTTTCATCTCATCTGAGATTTTACGGAGTTTTTACAGTGGAAAGATTTTTTTAACACATTTCGGGTGGGTTTTTAGAAGATGTATTCTAAAGGGCTGTGTGAATGACTGACTTGTGAGTTTGACTTCAACGTGGTGAGAGCCCTGATGGCCCTATGCGGTCGTTGGACCATAAGGAACGTTACGTTACCGTTTACGTTACGTTACCTTTACGTTACCTTACCCCTTACCTTACCTTACCTTACCTTACCTGGAGATAACCCGACTATGTCCCCGATCAACACGACCTGAAGTGTCTGGATGGCGAGAGAGACAGCGGTTTCAATGGATGGATTCAGATCATCCCAGATGTCTCTGAGACTCGTCCTCTGCTGATCCCTCAACGGACACGTCCGCCCATCGCACACAGGTGGTGTGAAATGCCCTGCCTGCAGGCGATGTGGATGTCGCTATGATCCATTGATCCATGTTGCGGGGGAGGGGAAGGGGGACACACACTGTCATAGTTTACAGTGTCATGCTTTTTTTTGTTGTTGTCAATATTACATCCCAGCCGACCGCACATGCTTTTGGTTTTTTAGGGCTGTCAAACTCGTTCGTGAAAAAATGGTCACATCCTGAAAAGGTCACATGGTGGGCTGTCCTCAGTGTTCCAGTCACCCGACATTGCTGAGAGAGAGAGAGAGAGAGAGAGAGAGAGAGAGAGAGAGAGGAGAGAGAGAGAGGGGGGGCCGCTGAAAGGCACCCAGTGACGCCGTGAAGGCGTCAACGAGGAAAGACAACCCAGCAGAACAGGCAGTGTTGGCCGGTGCTCCAGTACACAAACAGCCCCTTTGATGGCGCAACAAACAGCCATGTGGAGGGCCACATACCCAATAAACGCCCCCCCCCCCCCCCCCCCCCCCCCCCCCCCCCCCAAACTTGGAGAACACATTTGCTGTGTGTGTGTGTGTGTGTGTGTGTGTGTGTGTGTGAAAGAGAATTATGTTATTGCGCGCGCACACACACACACACACACACACACACACACACACAGATTATATATATATATATATATATGATATATATAATATATATATATATATATATAGATATAGATGTATATATATATATATATGTGTGTGTGTGGTGTGTGTGTGTGTGTGTGTGTGTGTTGTGTGTGTGGTATGATGACACATATGCCCACATTTTTGGCCGCAAAATCTGACACACACACACACACACACACACACACACACACACACACACACACCACCCATACACGCGCGCGCGCGCGCGTCTCTCTCTCACTCTCACTCTCTCTCTTTTTCTGTGACTGTCTCTGTCCCCCGCCCCCCCCCCCTCTCTCTCTCTCTCTCTCTCTCTCTCTCTCTCTCTCTCACACACACACACACACACACACACACACATGTATATGTATACATATGTGCGTGTGTGTGCGTGCTCACGTGCGCGCGCGCTCGTGTGTGTGTGTGTGTGTGTGTGTGTGTGTGTGTGTGTGGTGTGTGTGTGTGTGTGTGTGTGTGTGTGTGTGTGCGTGCGCGCGCACCCGCGCGCGCATTAAAAAGAAAATTAGAAAATTTAAAAGAATACCTTTTCAAATTTGTTTGAACCTTTTGTCCAGCAGATTGATGATCATTTCTCTTTAGGAAATTGTACGAATTTCCGCCTGTAGTTTTTGGAAACTTTCAAATTGAAAAGTAAAAAAAAAAAAAAAAAAAAAAAAAAAAGAAAAAAAAAATCCAACAAGAAACGCTACACCAAAGGCGTGGGAGTCTGACATAACACTCTTTCATTAAACAAAAGTTTGGCGAGTGCATCTGCCGTCTGTTTGTCCGTCTGTCTGTCTCTCTCTCATTCTGTCTCTCTCTCTCTCTCTGTTTTTCTCTGTTCCCCCTCCCCCCCCCCCCCCCCCCCCGCTTCTGTCTGTCTGTCTGTCCTGTCTGCCTGTCTATATGTCTGTCTGTCTCTGTCTGGTCCTCTCTCTCTCTCACTCTCTCTCTCTCTCTCTCTCTCTCTCTCTCTCTCTCTCCCCCCCCCCCCCCCCCCTCCCCCCTTCCCATTTCAAAGTGTGGGCGCTCCAGCTCAATGTTCAAATTCTCTCTGTCTGTCTGCCGGTCGGTCGGTCGGTCGGTCGGTCTGTTTGTTTACCTAAACCTGCTGGCAGCAAGTGATTAAAGTTCTGAAGCGGTTGTTGGGAAGACATTATATTCATAACCATTTCAGATCAAGTGTTGTCAACTGACATGGGAACGTAAAACGACGCAGGAATAGAAACACTTTCTGCGACGCACGAAACCTTGGGACTACTTTTTTTTTTTTTCATATTCCTCCAAAGTGCATTTATCACACATTACTGACAACCTCCACTATCTTTCCCCCCTCCCTCCCCCCCCCCCCCCCCGAAACTCCCGCCCTATTTTACATCCCCCTCTCCTCCCCTCCCCCTCCCACCCATAACAGCCTCTTCTTTCATGCTGCTGTTTGGGGGGGGGGGGGGGGCTACATTCCTGACGTCACATTCCATGATATGAACACAGTCGCCGGTTGTAGTTAAAAGGCGTCTCGTTCATTTCAAGATAGTCAAGATCAGATTCTCTTTCATTCATTCTTTCATCCATTCATTCATTCACTCTGTCATTCGGTCGATCGGGGTCGGTCGTCGGTTCGTCAGACTGTCAGTCTCTCTGTCCGTCCGTCGTCTCTCTCTCTTTCGTCGGTCGGTCGGGTCGGTCGGTTAGTCGGTCGGTAAGTCATTCATGTCCCGTCAGTCAGTCAGTCGGTCGGTCAGTCAGACTATCCGTCTGTCTGTGCTGCCTGTCTGTCTTTTCTCTCTCCTGTGGTTCACATGTACCAGGTATGTACTTTTATACATCATTTCATATGTCATTGCTAGGTTGAATGCTTCCCTATCTATCTCTCTCCCTCTCTCTCTCCCCCCCCCCCCCCCCTCTCCTCTCTCTCCGTCTTCCCCCTTTTCCTGCTCTTTTTCTCCTTCTTCTTTCTCCTTGTTCTTGTTTTTTTTCTTCTTTCTGTCTCTGTCTCTCTCACCAAAGGGAGAGTATGTTAGTTTTTTTTTTAAATTGGTCATCTCTCTCTCTCTCTCTCTCCCTCCCTCTCTCTCTTTCTCTCTCTCTCTCTCTCTCTCCTCTCTCTCTCTCTCTCTCCTCTCACCAAAAGGAGAGTATGTGAGTTTTTTTTTTTTTTTAAATGCTCTCTCTCTCTCTGCTCGTGACCACCTTCTCCCCCCCCTCCCCCCCACCTTCCTCTTCTTCCTCTTGATCTGTCTATCTCAACGGCCCAAAAGCCCGTGCCAAACATGATGCAGTCGTCCTCCTGGACATACACAAGACCTCTACACACCTTCAGACAAACACATTTTCCAAGTTTATGAATGAGACGACAAAGGATAGAGATGACAGTGTTCTAAGATACACACACGAACTCTCTGATGAGTTTAAAGCTTTCTCAAAACGGCGACTATCACACACACGCAT
>JADBJO010025117.1:0-24198 GCA_016801955.1 Conus betulinus
CCACCCACTGACTCCCACCCAGTCAGTTCCCACCCACTGACTCCCACCCAGTCAGTTCCCACCCACTGACTCCCACCCAGTCAGTTCCCACCCACCCTGACTCCCACCCAGTCAGTTCCACGCCAAAAGTACGTATTATCACACTGCACACAAACACCACCTAACTCCCACCCAGTTACTTCCCAGCCACTAACTCCCACCCAGTCAGTTCCACCCACTGACTCCCATCCAGTCAGTTCCCACCCACTGACCTCCCACCCAGTCAGTTCCCACCCACTGACTCCCACTCAGTCAGTTCCGACCCACTGACTCCCACCCAGTCAGTTCCCACCCACTGACTCCCACCCAGTCAGTTCCCACCCACTGACTCCCACCCACTTGGTTCCCACCCAGTCAGTTCCCACCCACTGACCTCCCACCCCCTCCCACCCAGTCACTTCCCACCCACTGACTTCCACCCAGTCAGTTCCCAGCCACTAACTCCCACCCAGTCACTTCTCACCCACTGACTCCCACCCAGTCACTTCCCAGCCATTAACTCCCACCCAGTTAGTTCCCACCCACTAACTCCACCCAGTCACTTCCCAGCCACTAACTCCCACCCAGTTAGTTCCCAGCCACTAACTCCCACCCAGTTAGTTCCCACCCCACTAACTCCCACCCAGTTAGTTCCCAGCCACTAACTCCCACCCAGTTAGTTCCCAGCCACTAACTCCCACCCAGTTAGTTCCCAGCCACTAACTCCCACCCAGTCACTTCCCACCCACTGACTCCCACCCAGTCACTTCCCAGCCACTGACTCCCACCCAGTCACTTCCCAGCCACTAACTCCCACCCAGTTAGTTCCCACCCACTAACTCCCACCCAGTTAGTTCCCACCCACTGACTCCCACCCAGTCAGTTCCCAGCCACTGACTCCCACCCAGTCAGTTCCCACCCACTAACTCCCACCCAGTCACTTCCCACCCACTAACTCCCACCCAGTCACTTCCCAGCCACTGACCTCCCACCCAGTTAGTTCCCAGCCACTAACTCCCACCCAGTTAGTTCCCACCCACTGACTCCCACCCAGTCAGTTCCCACCCACTGACTCCCACCCAGTCAGTTCCCACCCACTGACTCCCACCCAGTCAGTTCCCACCCACTGACTCCCACCCAGTCAGTTCCCACCCACTGACTCCCACCCAGTCAGTTCCCAGCCACTGACCTCCCACCCAGTCACTTCCCACCCACTGACTCCCACCCAGTTAGTTCCCAGCCACTAACTCCCACCCAGTCACTTCCCAGCCACTGACCTCCCACCCAGTTAGTTCCCAGCCACTCACTCCCACCCAGTCAGTTCCCAGCCACTAACTCCCACGCAGTTAGTTCCCACCCACTAACTCCCACCCAGTTAGTTCCCACCCACTAACTCCAACCCAGTCAGTTCCCACCCACTAACTCCCACCCAGTTAGTTCCCAGCCACTAACTCCCACCCAGTTAGTTCCCAGCCACTAACTCCCACCCAGTTAGTTCCCACCCACTGACCTCCCACCCAGTTAGTTCCCAGCCACTGACCTCCCACCCAGTTAGTTCCCCCACTAACTCCCACCCAGTTAGTTCCCAGCCACTAACTCCCACCCAGTTAGTTCCCACCCACTGACTCCCACCCAGTTAGTTCCCAGCCACTGACTCCCACCCAGTTAGTTCCCAGCCACTGACTCCCACCCAGTTAGTTCCCAGCCACTGACTCCCACCCAGTTAGTTCCCCCACCACTAACTCCCACCCAGTTAGTTCCCACCCACTAACTCCCACCCAGTTAGTTCCCACTAACTCCCACCAGTTAGTCCCACCCACTAACTCCCACCAGTTAGTTCCCAGCCACTGACCTCCCACCCAGTTAGTTCCCACCCACTAACTCCAACCCAGTCAGTTCCCACCCACTAACTCCCACCCAGTGAGTTTCCACCCACTGACTCCCAGCCAGTTAGTTCCCACCCGCCAACTCCCACCCAGTTAGTTCCCACCCACTAACTCCTACCCAGTCAGTTCCCACCCACTGACTCCCACCCAGTTAGTTCCCCACCCCCAACTCCCACCCAGTTAGTTCCCCACCCACTAACTCCTACCCAGTCAGTTCCCACCCACTAACTCCCACCCAGTCAGTTCCCACCCGCCAACTCCCACCCAGTTAGTTCCCAGCCACTGACCTCCCACCCAGTTAGTTTTCCCAGCCACTAACGCCCACCTAGTTAATTCCCACCCACTGACTCCCACCCAGTCAGTTCCCACCCACTAACTCCCACCCAGTCAGTTCCCACCCACTAACTCCCACCCAGTCAGTTCCCACCCACTAACTCCCACCCAGTCAGTTCCCACCCACTGACCTCCCACCCAGTCAGTTCACAGCCACTGACCTCCCACCCAGTCAGTTCTCACCCACTAACTCCCACCCAGTCAGTTCCCAGCCACTGTCAGGTAATGACAGGGGACATACTTCTGGTGGATCTTGATGAAGACATCTTCACACAGGTTCTCCACCCTAACCGGGGCGTCGCCAGGAGAGTAGTCGCTGAAGGTGATGGTGATGGGGCTGTCTGTGCCCCCGGTCACCTCCACGCACAGCCCGTCTGCCCACACACACAGCACGCTCTGAGTGTGCAGCCTAATATGCTTATGCATTTTTTCAAGCGCCAACTTATACAGTCATCATTTTTCCTATTCTCTATGTTGTATATAGCCTAATGTCAGTTTTTTCTGTGTCCATTAGCCTTTATAGCTTTGTTATTTGACTTGTTTTCTTTATTAGTTTGGATGGTTGGGTTGGCTGACTGGTTGTTGTTGTTGTTGTTGTTATTGTGTATTTTACTGTATGGAAAATCACAGCTTTTGTTTTGGTGTGTTAGTAAGTCCAAGTTTGTTTGTTCTTTGCAACTGAGCCCTGTGTTATTCATTCACTGCACTGCACCCATACAGACTGCTTCTTTTAAGAGTTAAGACCAGTTTTTTTGCATGCTACATTTATTTCACTGTATACATAACTCCCTGCTCCTCCATGAGTACTTACTGGCTAGCAAAACGACATTACAATTTCCAAATCAATTCACTGGAAAGTGATAAAAAGAATCAATCTGTGAGACTTATTAGTTGTTGGCATAAAGGAAAACAGCAATACAAAAATCCTCTTCCATTTAATGGGACAGTCCGTGATAAAATAACATGTGCTGAGTTATAAGAATGATGGATAATCCTACATTGACTACGGTGGACTAGGAGCAGCGATCGTGAATACAAAAAATATCTCTCTCTGTCTGTCTGTCTCTGTCCTATCTTGCATTTCCCCCCCCTCTCTTTTTCTTTCGCCCCCTCTCTCATTGCTTGATTCTCTCTCTCTCCCTCTTTTCTCTCTCTCCCACACATACACACATGCTCATGTGTGTGTGTGTGTGTGTGTGTGTGTGTGTGTGTGTGTAAAAACTCAGCATGTTACAAATGCAGCATAAAAAAGCATAACATGCAAGCCAAAATCTGTTCATGTTCATGTGGAAAACTAAGCATCTTACAATCACAGCAAAAAAAAAAAAAAAATGCATGAAACACGCAAACCAAAATCTGTTCATGTTTATGTGGAAAATAAGCATGTTACAATCACAGCCCCCCCCAAAAAAAAAAAAAAAAAGAAAGCATGGAACATGCAAAGCAAATTGTGTTGGTTAGCAGTGTGTGTTTACGTCTGCATCTGGTGAATGGGCTTGACAACATTTGAGGACAGCAAACGCAAGTATTACCATAAGTATAACACATGTAACACACATGCATCACTGTAAGAAATCTCTCTCTCTCTGTTTTGCCCTCTCTCTCTCTTTCTCTGTCTCATTCTTTCTGTGTCTGTCTGTCTGTCACTGTCTCTCTTTCTCTCTGTTTTCATGTGGGTATGTGTGTTTTGCTCTCTCTCTCTCTTCCCTCTGAGCCTTGTTGGCCAGCAGAAGAAGAAATAGTAGCAGTACACGTTTCGTTCAATGCCGGCGCAGCGTGTACCTCACCGCAGAGAAGCTGGGAAGGAAGTATGGGAATGCGGGTGATGCAAGAGGGATGGGACTGGGGTGGGGGGAAGTGGGAGTACTCCTGCCAGGAAGGGAAAGTGGGCACTCGAGTTAAAAATAGGTGGGCCTGCTTCACCGGCTAAGAGCTGATAGTTGTGAGCACCGTTAGCTCAATACAACATTTATCACAGTACATCCTGAATCAAAAGGCAAGTATTTTAATTCATTGCCCATGGTTTTGACAAACACGGTGCCATCTTAACTCTCTGGGGGAACAGGGGACTTCCTATCAGACAAAGACAATCAAGCCCACCATGGATTAGCTGTACAGATTTTGTTAATGTATGTCCAAGCACCGACATGCTCATGTTGGAATATAAGTGTTACGTGAACGTACACTGCCTACACATACTAATTTATCAGTTTCTTCCTAGCATTATTCCCATGCCAGCAATCTAATGGGAGCCACTGACCATGTTGCTGCCAGAAATGCAACTGCCACAAGTCTGAAAATCAAATCTTACAGGAAACAACAAAAAAAAACCCTGATTATTTATCCCACAAGATACACTGCAAGCTGAGTTATGGCACATGTATTTTGATTACAGCATGTTTCTTTTTAGGATAATGTGATTGGAACTTGGCCCTGCTCTTATAGTATACCAAAAAATATCAAAAGTGCAAAATATTTGAGTTACAAAAGTTGTATTTGCGGGCAGCGATGTACAAATGTTTCCTATCAATGTAAAGTGAAGGGCAGAAAGCAGGTGATGACTGACCCCTCTGTCCATTCTGAGCACAGTGTTGTGTGGCTTCTTGAAGGGGAAAGTGTGCTGAGACATTACATTGCTTCCTTCGTACTTCAGGAACATGTTGAAGGTCTCCGTCACCGGCCAGAAGGGTTGACACTACAAACACACAAACATATTACTGAGAAATCATGTTGCTTCCGTCATACTTCACAAATATGATGAATGTTTCCGTCACCGGCCAGAAGGGTTGGCACTACCAACAGAAAAAAAATATATAACTGGCTCCTGATCAATGACGAAATGTTAATAACATATTGCTGAAAAAATTCCAGTGAAATGTATTAAAAAACTTACATAAATGAGGAAAGGGTACTAAAAGGTCACTTCCATTATTCCGACAAAAAAGAACCTAAAAAAATTAAAGATGGTTATTAGCAATCACAAATTATTTAAGCACCTTATGGGGCAATAATCTAATTCAAAACTACATGAATCTTAAAATGCAATTCTCAGCATTCAGTAAGGCAACTTTGACATGAATGAACTACAGCACAAAAAATTCACATTCTTATAAAACTTTTCTTCAACTGCACTTGCTCTGCGAAACATGATAGTAATGTTCCCTGGTATATCTGTCTAACATGTCTGTTCAAACATATATTCATACTGTACCATAAACAAATCAATTTTTTTTTCTTTCTGGTCATACTTACCTCCCCAAACAAACATTTTATTCCCATTGGCCTGGAACGTCACCATATCATCAGGATCCTCACAAACAAACAAACATAAAAAGACAAAAAAGGTTGGGAGAGCAAGAAGCTAACCTCGCCTCCATTTCCAGCTAGGCTGTGGGAGTGATTGCCCTTAGTGAGTTCACTTCATGTATCATATTTAAACAAAGATCAGTCTTCTCCTTGGCCAGGGTAAACACATCCCTCTCTTTTTAGGAATTCAGGCTTCTTTTGTTTGTTGTTTGGTGCTCATGGATCCTCACAAGCCTTTAAAGCTCACATTCGCTTCTGGTGAAGAAGCTTCTTTCTCCCTTCCTTCTCCAGGGCATTTCATCTCAAAATGTCCACAGTCAGACTGGGATCTCTCCGGCTCTGCTGAGACTGAACATGTGGCCCACATTCTGCAGATGCTGAGATTGAACATGTGGCCCCCATTGTGGAGGTGCTGAGACTGAACATGTCGCCCACATTGTGGAGGTGCTGAGACTGAACATGTGGCCCACATTCTGGAGGTGCTGAGACTGAATATGTGGCCCACATTTTGGAGGTGCCGAGACTGACCATGTGGCCCACATTGTGGAGGTGCTGAGATTGAAAATGTGGCCCACACTGTGGAGGACAAAGCAAGCACTCCTCAACTAAAAACTTTCAGACTTAAAATGAAAGATCTTGACATCAGCCATGATCTGTTCCTTTCTGAACAAGCAGTGCACTGCTCATTATGGACTGTTTGTTTTATAATGATTATTATTTATGGCGCTTAATCTTTAATCATAAGCCCTAAGCACTTACAAATACAGAAAAGGTTAGAGAAAACATAAATGAAAACCAATAAGAAGATGAAATATTACAATAAAAACCATGCACCTACAAACAAGGGTGCATACTGACACACCCACATACACACAAAACACACAATCCCACACACACTGTCTCACAAGAACGGACACAACAGCATGTGTGCACATGCACATGCGCAAAGCGCGCACACACACACACACACACACACACACACACACACAGTCACACACACATACACACACAACACACACACACATATGTGTGCCAAGTAGAATCTACCACTGGTCCTAGACTATCTGGCCTCTTGCGATTATAAGCCACTCATCGAATGCTCTCTCCAGAACTTCCCTCTCAAAGCATGCTTTTTACTCAGCCTGTAGAGTGAGTGAAGTTCATGCCTTTTACAAGGAACCATGGTCCCTAAAGTAACATGCTGATGGCTCAGTCACCCTCTCCATGTGCCCTTCTTTCCCAGCTAAAAAACCATAAGCTCGAACAGTGACAGTGGGCATACGCTTGCGTGACAGTTTGTGCTCCTTCCATCAGGGACGATTTTGTGTTCCCACAGCTAAGCTGATGTGCACAAAAAAGAGCTTTGTGTTCAAATCCATTGCGTTTTTAAACAAACACAGCGTGTAAAAGAGGCGATGGATCACCTGTGACACAAGCATGTGCGCGGGTGTGTATGTCTGTGAGCAAGTGGGAAAGTATAGATGCTGGAGTGTGGGCGTGTTTCTGTTTTATGTGTGCATGTCCTGGAACAGTGAGGAATAGAAATGTCTGGAATATGTCTTATCTTAATGATTTTAATGATAAATCACCTCTCTCTCTCTCTCTCTCTACGTGCACACATTATGTATATATATATATATAATCATGAGTGGCTGAGTGCGTACTTTATTTGCACTACCAAAAAGGAGAAAGACTGAAATTCCCATTTTGGTGTTACACGCATGTTTTATTGTTTGTAAGTAATTTTAATTCCCATTGTCACGTTTGTAACTATAAATATGTATGTCTTAACTTTTAGGGCAGCGGTCACAAATGTAATTTTCTTGTAACGAGAGATAATAAAAGTTTTCTGAATCTGAATCTGAATCTGAAGAGCACCTTATGCCTATAACCTTGTCTCTGCTGGTCCCTTCATCCTCCAATCCCAGTCTCAGGTGACCACAGGTTGAGCAGGTTTACGTCTTGTCACAGCACTCAGACTCGGGCTGCCACAGCTGCCAGCTATCTGATGCCAGGGAAACAACACCCCACAGCTGATTACTCAGTGACCCTGGTTTGGTAGATCTGATCACCCATCACTACTAATCATTACATGCTAACTGTATTTTTTTAATTCAAGGCTGGTTTTTGAACTCTGTTCAACTTACCACTTGTGATATATTGGTATGTTATTTAACGGTCTCTCAAGGGACACTATACGTCCCCACTCTACCCAATACAGGGAGTGGGTCTCCCCTTTTCCCTATTTGTGCAGCAGTAGTTGTTTCTTCTTTTCCTCCTAGAGGCGCTCCAACGGGTCACTTAGTGCATTCTATTCAGGGACAGCAAGAACCCAATCCTTTCACCTCCAGGCTACGCATGAGAGACCAGGCGTATGGCCCTCAGTGGCCACGGACAAACAGTTTGGGCTTGATGAACTGTGCCAAACATTCTCGGGTGGGATCACTCTTTCCTTTTCAATATGCATGCTTTCCAACCATTCGTTTTGATATTCTGGCATATTGTTTGGACAGTATAAGAACAAGAATGTTTATACTGAAAGCAGTTTTACAATACACTAACTGTCCAAACACTAGGACACCTTCCCACTTCACGCTTTGCCTGGAAAAGGGTGAGAAAACTGTATATGTTTGAGTAGATTCATCGAAAGTGGATTCATGAAAGGCAATCCTACTGTCAGCTTACTTGAGTCTGGAGGCTAAGCTCACTTCCCATTCTCTCAATTTTTGTTATTTTGAGGATCTTGGTAATATGGTGATCGTCCCATACCCAAATAGGGACAGGCATTGTTTGCAAAGGTAAGTACCTATACATAAACATACTTTTAGTCCATGAGATTCCAGTTCCAGTTTGGAAAGAGCAGCATCGCGACAATATGAAAGACAAACAAGACAGAATGATAAACACTCTTCAAAAGTTGAAGATGATACGTTCTTGACTGGCTCAATTTTCAAATCCCATGTGTCTAGTTAAACATACTCAAATTACTTTACTTTGTTTCTTTAGGGCATCGAAATTGCATTCGGATAAATAAGGGGGAAAAAGACAAGGAATACAGAACAAGCAATGGGATACCACTTAACACTGAAAGAAGGACATGGAACATAAAGCAAACAATGTATGATGTACAGAAAAGAACATAAAAGACGATCCCCCCCGCCCGCCCCCCCCCCCAAACCTACAACTGCAGTAACAGAACAGTAACGGTGTTTGTGACTCACGTCGCCCGTGGCAATGTCCAGCCAGAGGTCAGCGTTGGGGTTCTCCTCCATGTACCTCAGTTTTTGCCTGGTGGACTGGTTGATGACCAGGAAAGAAGGGCAGGATGGTGATGATCGTGGTCAGCTCAGCGTGACAATCTGACTCTGCACCATGAACTATCCACCACACACACACACGCACATGATCAATCATGTACGCTTATACAGAAATAGGTGCTATACATGCACACACCATACTTTTCAGGCTATAAATATTCTACACCATTATGTTTAAGTGGCACCTGCCAAATTCAAATAAAAAAGAAAACAACAACAAAGTAAGCCACCATTTAATCAATCCTTGCAAGAAAATAGCAATGAAAAACCAAAAATGGCAAAACAAAGCCCCCTGCTTTCTGATGTCTATCTTAACCAGCAAGCATACAGACATGAGCAATATATAATAATGAAGGGAAAAAATGAAAACTTTCAGTCTTTCAAAGCTGTTCTCAGAGTACGAAAAAAAATCACTGAAAAGATTGTCTTCACCTCGATATGAAAGGCTTTCGAAACTCTTCATCGATTTCAGCCATCTTGTCCACAGACAACGAGTACTTCTGTCTCCATGCTTGTGCTCATTGATTGACTTGTGTTGTAAGATGTTGAGGAATTGCCTGCTTTTTTAAAGCCATAATCATTATAGACAGTTACAATGCCTTTGCCATGCAAGAAGTTCCATTCATACATGGAGAATTATGCCACTGTCAGACCAATTAAGTGAACTGCGGCATGGTTGCCCTTTCGAGAACCAGATCACAGCCATTCTGTTTGAAAATCTGTGTTGTAAGGCTTGATTCCCAGCTCTGGCGTGTTTGCCTGATCATATGCGTGCTGTGACAAGGACCTGGATCCAAGCAAAATTACATTCCAGCTATTGTTTTATGACACTCCTTTCGTGTGGTGCGTCATGCAATGATTCATTCCTTTTTGTGAAAAACTAGTCAATTGTTGATTTCTGCAGTTGCTGGTTCTTCTGTTTGCTTCCAAACAACTGCAAGATCAATGAGGACCATAAGTCCTAAGGCACGCCAAGACCAGCACTGGAATATCCATTAAACGGGCCATTGCCTGTGTGTAGTTTAAAGGTTATAGGGATACAAACCATGTATGGTGCAGCCTCTTCTCCTTGTCATTGACAGAACCACCACACGATCCACTTGGCTGCCGACTGGTGTCCCATGGAGAAAGACTGCGACAGCACTCGGAGCGTACACACGCAGCTTGGCCTGTTCAAAATGAATCAAGAAATAATGCATAAACATGCCATCTTTTATCAACTGACTGCAGCCCATAAAAGACCTCCATTTAATAACCCAAAACATGCATGTCACACAGTTACCCATCACACACACACACACCCACCGACACACACAATTCAGCAGACCACGACACACACTACGCATACAACATGTGCTTTTTGAGAACAAGTATGATCGTGTGTACCTTCTTGCGTCCTTGTCGGTTCTTATAGCGGAACAGAACAGGTTGGGGCTCACGCCTCCACATTCCAGCACCAACGTCCAGATCGTGAGTGCAGCGCCTGGGAGCACCATCCATAACAGCCATGGACCACACACCACGACTATCTCACGTCAAGCCCCACAACGTTTCAGAATCCTGTAAGTCCTGACATCAGCAGCTTTGGTTCTCTTATCGGAATGATATTTGACATGACAGAACCTAGTGACCCGTTTAAATACCATGCATACTTCCAGATGTTGCACGGACCTGGATGCCAGGTTATTCTCCGTGCAGCTGTAAGTACAGTCCCACACCTCTGTAGCAATTCCATACAGACCTTTTTGTTAATATGAATGAGCTCCAAACTGACAGTTGCCTGTATCCCGCACCTCGCAAACGTAACTCTCCCGCCATGCTGTCCTTGTACTCAGGACATGATTCAGTCAGTATCAATAATTGTCACTACTAGTCTGTGTGTGTAGTTTCAGAATAATTACCTTACCACATCTCGTTTTATGAATATAATACATCAAAAGGCAATTAAATCAGTTTAGAAAGAAAAGAAGTTGGTGTAACACATCACAGCATCACATTCATCGTCTCTTATGAGCAGCCTTGTTTCGCTCCCAACTCCTATCCAAATGACTCCAAATTTCTAACGGTCTAGTTTGCAAGCATGTGGTTGATTGTTTATGTCATAAACCATTTCAGCCAGAGTGTTTCTTACCCTGAGATGCGAGAGGAAGTTGGCGTTTGTTTTCACTACCCGTAATGGGGTTGTAGTCTTGTCAGATCCATCCCACTGCTGTTGTCAGCATGGATACTCAACTGAGGTTGCTTTGTTCACATGCTCGGCATCAATCTCCTGTCGCCAGGGGAGTAGCCTATGAACTCTTCAAGGTCACGGAGACACTTCTAGGATTGCCTGACCAATCACAGCCTAGGTAGTCTGTGAGCCTGAAACAAATGGACTTTGGACTGAGACAGTTATCTTCTATGATTGAAAAAAAAAAGTCCAGGTTTTCATTGGAAGAAACATTTTGTAGCAGTCTTTGGGCACGCTGCTAATCAGAACCACAAAGCACGCTAGAGTCCACACAGGGGGTAGACATGATGAAGACTCTGTGATGAAGCATACTGATGGAGTCCCAAGCTCAAAAAACACACATTCAACAAAAGACATACACAGACAGACAGACTCACAACCATAGGCTCACACACTGAGGCCACAACTATCTGAACACACTTGTTGTGTGCACAAACGATCACTTTCTTCATACTTTTACCTGTCTACCCAAATGCCTTATCTCCACTATGCATAAACATGCTATTACCATCAAAATCTAAAAAAATCATAATGGAGAGCATGGAGAACGAGGCTACATTACAGCAAGAGGAATACACAAGTAGTTCTCCCCTGGCAATGGTGTAATTAACTCGCATCCCCTAGCCAGAATTTAGTTTTTCTTTTCCTTGCGAGAGAAATATATGCTCTTTCGCTTATCGTTCGTGCGGAAAGCAACACGCCCTTTTTTACTGTGAGTCCTCAACATGGATCATCAGAAGCGTGTCCTCAACTCAGCTTTCCCTTTGCAAGGAGAGAACTCCTACTCAAGCCAAAAATTCTAAGGGAGCTTTTACAGCTTGCCTCTGCCCTACTGTTGCATGTCATTACAGGACGCCTTGGGTGGACCTGAACCGCAGCTCAGCCCGATATTTCTTTTCACCTCCCTTTCCAGAAGAAACTCAAAAGGTCTGAGGACTATTTACATTACGCCATGATCCTTTCCTGGAACTGAACTTGATCTCCTATCCTGCACTGGGCTCCCCTTACACTAAGCAGATTTCCAAAATGGAGAAAGGTCCTGGAGTAATCTCGGCCTTGGGCAACTTGAGCCCAACTACCCAAGTGCTCTATTAGGAACCTCACCTGAAGACATGCTTGTTTTGATCACCCTGACTTTCACATGCACGGTCCCAGTGAGATTCGTGACCTATCAGGGATCCAAGGTCCCTGTAATGTCGCATGATGGCTTTGTCCACGTGCCTGAGCTGACCTTTCTAAACCAAAACTGCAAAGAGCCGAACGAAAGAAGGGCCTTTGATGACCTTACCTTGCCTTTGCTGGCCCGTTCATCGCCGGCTCTCCCAGGTGTATATGTTCAACGGTGGAGCAGGGTTTACTGTTCTGTCTGAGAAACTGATTGTCTATCTTCAGGGACAGTAAGTCAGATTGCCTGACAATCTTTTCATGCTCCATTGAAACATGTGAGCCTTCCGGGTCTTGTTGGTTGGGCACCAAACTCTGGGATGAACTGTAGTCAGCCTTGTGTATTTTATGAGTCTGAGCGTTTGAATCTGTCGTTCTCAGGTGTGGATGGCCACCCATCCTTTTTTTCGATGGTTCCGGTTTTTGCAAAAGTGAAACACTGCAGGCGGAAATATAAACAATCTTAAATAAATGTCAGCAAACCGCCCAGAGAAACATGGACAAACGAGTCACAAGCACACACACAACGCGTTTCGACTCTTAGGTCTTCATCAGGTGGTGAAACAAAGACGGACAAAATAACGAAATGCACTTAGCTTTGGATCGCTTCAGATTGCTTCTGATGTTCAGCGCGAAGGAAAGGCGTTGAATGAGCATTCCCCCACGCCTGTCCTTGCGCTGAACTCAGAAGCAATCTGAAGCGATATCAAAGCCTAAGTGCATATTTCTTGTTATTTTCCGTCCCTTTTGTTTCCACCTGAGGAAGACCTAAAAGGGTGGTCGAAACGCATTGTGTGTTGTCTTGTGACTCGTTTGTCCCATTTTTCTCTGGGCGGTTTCCCTGATCACATTTATTTAAGATTTGTATTCAGGTTTTGTTTGTAAGTATGAAGAAAAGGAATTTTACAATACACTAAAAAACTAGGTTTAATGATATGGCACTCTACCGTATCAAAATACTAGGACACTTTTCCCCCTCCTTGCTGGTCGGAAAACTGGATTCTTGCTAAGGGTGTGATGCTAATCATGGTGTTTACCACGGGAGACCACTCCTGTATTCCTTCGGTGGCTTAAGGAAGTTTAGCTCCCAGCTCTTCATTTCAATATTTTCTTGTTTTTAAAGAGATTTCCTGATAATATTATATAGTGTGTTTCCATGCCTACTGGAGATGAGAGTATTTGTTTGGACCGGGAAGTATATCATAAAACTACTTGAGTAGTATGATTTCCTATTCACACTTTTGCATCCAATGCTTCTTTAAAAAAGAAAAAAAAAAGGACAACAAAATGGAATGTTCTGACCCATCTTCAAAGTCTATCCTACACCACCTCGAGGCCATAAAGTATGACAGACAGACCGATTTACTATACATGACGCAGAGAAATTTATGGGGTACCTGGGACAACCAGGGACAGAAAAAAAAAGAAAGCTTTCAACAGAAAAAAAGAACCCAAGGTACACAAGGGGCAGCGCCAGCAAGAACCAGCCAGCCTAGACATGGACTCACAGAAAAACTGGAGTTCTGAAGGAGTTATGAATGTCCACAGTGTACACGGGTTCGTTGCTCTCCTTCCTTGTATCAGCCTTGCTGGACACCTGGTTCCCTGCAAACACAGAGAATTTCGAGGTCTCCCTGGCAGGCATCGACCCTAGTGCCAATCTGTTTCGACTATATGCGACACCTTATTCCTTCAGCAGGAAGGCCCAAAACCACACACACACTGAAGCCGACAGTGTCTACTGCGATGTATGACTCTGTTGTGACTCATAATGAAACGTTAAACTGAGCGGATCACCAACACGAAAACCAAACACACTGGTCAACCCCGGTGAGCGGTGACCAACCAGTAATGAGTGTCGTTCTGTCTGTCACTCTACACGATGGGTATATATATTCGCTTGATATGGCAAGATTGACGAACGGGCGTCTGAGTGTGTGGGTGCTGGGAGGAAGAGGATGTTGTAACGGGTAAGTTGGCGTGGTGGTCCACGTTTTCAATCTATCTGCCCCGATCGGACTCCAGGGGCTAGGGGGGGGGGGGGGTGACGCTATCTGTGTGGGGGCCGCTGCGGTGTGCTGGTCTTCGTGCTGTGTCCTTCTGTGTTTGCTTACTCGGTCCAGATTCGTGTCGTTGTGTTTGTGTCGTTGCTGTGGTGTTCTTGTGTGTGCGGGTGCGTGCGCGATTCGCACCGTGACTCTCATGTTGTGTTTTGTGCATTTGGTGTGTGCAATCTGGTACAGTAAAAAAAAAAAAAAAAACAAATAAATAAGTATTGTCACACGTTTAGGGCAGATGTTAGTTAAGTTGACACATAGCAACAGAACACCAAGCTAAAACCTACTACATCTCTTAGTTTCATCTGTACTTTGAGACAACTCTTTACTACTATTAAAACAAAACACTCCAGCTTGCAAGATAGCCCCACAAGAAACTATATAGCCCGGAGTTTATTCCCATCTCCCCAGAATGCCCCTAGTGAACCTGCTATATGGAACTCATTTGGTGTGGCATGTTTTCATGTCAGTCTTTCCAATGTTGCCTTCGTCATACCCAATGACAGCATGTTTCTAACTAAAAAGGGAAAAATCAATGGTCACTCCTCCAATGAGAATTTCGTAGACACTATTCATCATTACTTCTATGAATAAGAGTCCGTCGAGGACCAGATCAGTCTGTGCAAATCGGAGCCGTATACTCCCTGTTTGTCTAAGTATACTTACCATGTAAGACCATAGCAGGAAACGGCTGTCAGTCACTCCTGTCAGGCCGAAGTTTTGTGGCAAATGCAGCATAAGATAGTCACGTGACGCCCACCCCTACTTCCGATCTACGGAAGATTGCCGAAGATCGTGTACTGTCCGTCATTCAACGAGGCCTGCGCGCAAGGCACCCCAGGAACCTTGGCGCTAGCGGGAAGGTAGGGCGGGCATTAGAGTCTGACATGGTAAGTATACTTAGCCAAACAGGGAGTATAATACAAACTCCCCATTTGGCGTCGATACTATACCATGTCAGACCATAGCAGAATTTTAAAGGAATAGGAGGAGGGCGAGCGCCCTACTGGTTCCTGGGTTAACTGTTATGCTGCATTGGCCCGCCACAAATGAAACCCCTTAGAACCATCAGCCCTGGTCATGGCGGATGTCCCTTAGATAAAAGTTTTATGAAAGGTTTCTCCGAACGCGGCAGTAGGCTCCTCCAGGAGATTGGCACACGGGACAGAGTGCTGGAACGCTGTGGACATGGCCAACGCTCTGACCTCGTGGGCTTCGAGGGAAAGGGCTGGGAGGTCTTTTGGTTTGGCCTGGGGCATAGGCAGATTTGATAGTTAGAGGATTAGCCACCATAGAAATCGAACTAGCCCGCCGGATGTGCCTTTCTTGTTGTTGGGGTTGATTGAAATAAGGAGCTTCTTCTGAGAGGAACGCCTGGGTTGGGTGGAACCGCTCCCAGTAGTATCTGAGGCACCTATGAGGGTCATCAGGTCCATGTCCCCGCTGCCTCTCAAGCGATACCTAAGATATCCGCTATTGAGCGGATACCAGGAAGGAGAGGTCGCGCCCTATGGTTCCTGGTTCTTCGCTAAGAACTCAGGCAGAACAAAGCGAACCAGTTCCTCTCTTGAGAAGGCGATTTCCCGAGGGGCAGGGACCCATCCCACTTCGCCTCCTGGCTGATGAGAATGTCGAAGGTGGTCTTGAATCGGAGAATGACAAAGGGATAGCACGGAGGGCTCTGAAGGGGGGCTTTCTGAGGAGTTCAAGAACAGAAAGAGTCCACCACACATGTGAGCGCGGCCTAGGGGACTGGCTTCCCGTAGGGCCACCCCCCCCGAGACATAGTTCTCTAAGGAGAAAGTTTGTCGATGATGTCGGGCCGCCCCAGCTGTCCGATGTGGTGCCCCTACGGCCGATTCTGCAGCACCGAATGGACTACTCACAAAGCTTTTCGAGAGACTGTAAAGGTCGGATATGAAATTGCCTATCCTGGTTGATGCGAACTCTGCCTTATGTTTGGATCCTGTTGGCGATGAGGTATGGCTAGACCGAGGTAGCCGTTGCACCCACAGACCCTCTCTCTATCGCCGTGGCTCGCTGTAATTCTGGGCTGGCCTAGAAAAAGCCTAAGCGTGGAGTGCAAGCATCGTGTTGGATTTGGAGCTGATGGCGAGGCCCGAGCGAGGTACTGTCCTAGTAAGTCCCACCAAGGGGCTAGCTGGAGACGGCGGAACGTGGATGCAGAGGGACCTGAGCGTCCGGGTAACCACACCTGAGTCGGTCTCGCCTCCATCCCCACGGCGGCTTCTATGTGATGAGTTTGGGTCTCTCCAGCCTGGCCTTCCAATTGATCACTTTGTGAGTATGGGAAGGGGGAAATAGGCCGTAGGCGACGGAGTCCAAGGCTCCAGGGGCGTGGAGAGCGCATCGACCGCGTACGCTCGGAGGGGGTCCGGGAGGGTGGAGAGACATAGCATGTGGGAGTCGATGTTGTTACCGGGTCGCAATTAGGTCGACCATCGGCTTGAACCAGTGTGTTCCCAGACGGTGGTTAGTGTCAGCTCTGTTCAGGGTTCACTGTGCTGTGCAAAGGGTCCCTGACCGGCTGAGAGTGTCTGCCCATGATGTTGCATGTCCCCGCTATATGTGTCTCGCACGGAGTCGGTTCGGCCCCCGTGCGTGGCACCATCGAAGGAGGGCCCTCTGTCCGTGAGAGAGATGACGATGTGAGTGGAGCTCCTCCTCTTCTCCCCCCCCCCCTTTGTTGATGTTACTGGGCTACCGACTTGGTTGTCCGCTGACGAGGAGAAACCAGTTCTGGTGAGAGATAGATGTGGGAAGTTGGAGGAGGGCCATGCCTGACCGCTTCCAATTCTAATATGTTGAATGTGGGAGGCGGAGCCATCTGTGCGTCCCACATCCCCCGAGGCAATTGACTGTCCTCCCAAGTGGCCCCCCAGCCCGAGTTGGAGGCGTCGTGCTGTATAGTTCGAGGGACTTGTGTTGGGAGAGAGAGTCGGAACGCCTCGTGAAGAGGAAGGGTGCCAGGAGAGGCCAAGGGGAGAGCTTTTGAACTGGAACACTCGCGCTCTTGCCAGACAAACCGGAGGTCAAGTCTGTGCGCCGGGTGAATAAGGGGATCTGGAAGTACTCCATCTTTCAGATCTATGGAGGTTAGCCCAATCTACGTGATGGATGGAGTCTCTGATCTGGGAGGGGCGTGTCCATCTGGAACTAGGTATGTCTGAGGAACTTGTATGAGGGGGAGAAAGGTCAAGGATGGCCTCCATCCCACCGAAGGTTTGGGGATCACGGAACAGTGGGGAGTAAAACCCGGGGTTGGGCTTGGAAAACTTCGGTGATGGCCCTTTCTTTCTTTGAGGAGTTCCGAGGACATTCCAGGCGAAGGGCGTCCGCCCTGGGCGGTGGTGGGGTCCGCTGGGGGACGGAGGAGGAGAGCGCATGAGGGGAGGACGCCCAACGGTGACGCAACCACTGGTATGCGAAACCCGTTCCCGAAGACCGACACTACACCAGGGGCTGAGGCCCATACGTCGCCACTGCAGGCGGGCCGGAGAGGTTGCCCCCCGCCAGGGGAGCCGATGGTCCCAACAATGGGGGGGAAAGGGAAGATTGGGCCGGTGGCCTTGCTGGGCAGGTTGGGCCAGCTTACATGCGCACTACGGGAGTGTCCTCCAGTCACCGGCTTGGGGCCGTGCTTGCTGGCCAAACCAAAAATTTTGGCGAGGTTTAGGTTTAGGCCTCTGTGAGTTAAGTGGCCGCTTGGGGGGCCCTGGAAAGGGCGTGGCTGAGCCGGGGGGCAAAGGACGCCGCCTGCTTGCGTTCCTCGAGCGAGAGAGACATATTCGCCGAGGTGGAGGTGCTCGCCAAAGAGCGAGTGATCCTGGCCCGGGACACATCGTAGGGATTGCCCTGAGTCTGCCGGGGAGAGTGAGGAGCGTGCAAGCACCGCGTCTCTAGCCACTAGCCGACAATTAAAATGGCTTGTTTGCTGCGCTGTCCGCCGAAGCCGCCGCCAAGTGATGCGCGATAATCCTGTTAACTAGGTGTCGCATATAAGGGGGTCGCTGAATAAGCGAGGTTTCGTCCTGGTGTGGGTTCGGTGTTTGTATCCGAAGGCACTGGGACGGCGCCGTCATCCCCAGGCCAGAGTACCTCCGCCCTCTGCAAGAGCATGCTAAGGTAGGCATGCCCTGCAGTGGTGTGTAAGATGCCCATACCGGGCTACTCGTGCCCAGTCCTTTAGCGCTTAAAGGGGAGGTGGCCGAAGTAGGGGGGCCCGGTTGGGTATCCGGCGACGCCCAATCGATTGGGAGATTGCCCTACCTCCCTGTTAACCGGGATTGTCCGCAAAGAGGGAGGCAACTGGGTGGCTTCCTGTGGGGTCCCAAGTAGGCGCCGAAGGGGCCCGCATTGGGTGCCGGGGGCAGGTCTTGACCCGGCGTGGGGACGCGTCTGCACCCCTGGCGCGTTTTGCCGTACTCTCCCAATCACGACAGAAGTGAGTGACTGTAGGTTCGACGTAATTGCTGGAGTCGCTGGAGTATTGGGCTGGGGGCAGCCCAACGATCCTCAGGGAAGGCCAAGGATCGGCAGAGGGAGGGGCGTCCCTCGACACGAAGTGTCCAGTCCGAAAAAAAAAAAAACGTTCAATGGTGGTGATATGGATGTCATAAAGGGATGAAGAAGAAGTCCCTCATCGTAGGCCTCCTCAGGGGGCAAAAAAGGTGCCAGGTGTTGGGTGGCCATGCTGAGGTGGCTCCCGCCCTTGGTAGGGTGGGGTGGTCTGTGGGCGGGGGGGAGCGATGGGGGATGGCGGGGACCCCGTGGCTCTATTGGTCGGCAGACGGGCGGGGTGGGGGGAGAGCACGGGAATTGACCTCCAGATCGGACAGCGTCTCCGAGGTGGGAGACCAGTGTCTCGAACGACCGAGAGTATGCGAGATTGGGGGGCCACAATTCGATGCACAGAATGTGTTCAGGGTGGGTGGGGGGTGTTGTACTTGGAGGGCACTGGTCCTTCTCGGGGGGCGATAGAGCCCCTGGTACCCGGGGAAGATAAGCGGGCTGGGTGTGGCGGCCGCATAGCACCTACGTGGCCACGGGACCCTCGACCGGGGACCGGGGTAAACTGTGGGCAGCAGGTGGCGGGACATAGTAATTCGAACCCTGGTATTGGATTCACCCGGCCGGGAGGAGGGGCGTGGCCAGAGTGTCCCATGTGGGAATGGGGGGATTTATGGTACCGTGTGTCCGCGGCTGGTAGCATTCCTTCCCCAGGAGGGAACGTCCGGAGATAACTGGACGCTCCTCGTGCAGGGGTGTTGGCTGCACCTGTGCACGGTGGGGGAGAGCGCGTGAGACGGCGAGTCCGGATGGGGGAAGAAGTGGACCCGCGCGTCCCATAAGTGCGAGTGACGGGTGGGGGTTCCAGCCCAAGGCCGTCACCCGTGCCTGTCCGCGGCCCGGCAAAGGTCCCGGGGGGCCGGGGGTCGCGTGACTCGGCATAGTAAGTGGATGTCTGACTATGCGCAGGAAAGCTAGAAGGCGGGTGGCTGGGGGAAGAAGCGGAAATCCCGCTCGGATTCTTGGGCTAGACGGGTCCCTTAAGGGGGGCCTTGCCCTTAGATTGTGGAGGGTGACTGTGGGTGCAGGAGGATGGTGTAATTATGGCAATGTCTTTGTTATCCGTCTAGGGGAGGGTGCAAGCTTCTCTCCCCCCTGGCATAGTAACCCTGTCAGTTCACACAGACGAGTATGATACCAGCAACCATGCACACAACAGCAGTCAGGTAGGTAATAATGTTGATTTAAGCCCAGCTGACTGCTAAACGCATTCAGTGGTTTGTCGGACCAGCCTAAATTCAATCTCACAAGTCATGGAAAAAAAGGCATTTATGACTCAAATGACCTGAGAGGTGTGTTTCATGGGCCGACTACCCACCTCTAGCAAGGTACGGGACAGAGCATGGGTTCACGATTCCTTGCTCTCAACATTTTATCTTTTCACATTACTTTTTTGTCCTATTTTAAAAAACTTCTAAAGGATGAGAGTCTTGATATAAATGTAGTTTGTTCAGCCAATACGACTATGGCATTTTTGGACAGCTTAAGTTTGGAAGAAGAAAAAAGATTTAAACAATAAAGAAAGATACGGGAAGTCCCTAAAGTTGAAAGACTTGTTTCTTCCTGAGTTAGAGAGGCGAGGAAGTGCTTTGGATTTCTCCTTGCGCCTGGCACACTCTGCACCACACAGCACTTGTAGGTCCACTCATAGCATGTGGGCACACGCCACACACCGCCAGCATGCATGTCACGTGCGCGCCTAACACAACACACACACAACACACACACACACACACACACACACACACGCAACCGCGACGCATGCAACTGCGCCGCCTTTCAGTACACCCTCACACACACACACGAGCTACGACGCACAACACACACACGTCTTTTCTCTCATCATACCAACACATCCACACAAACACACCAATCATTATAAGTTTTCGTTTTGTTTACAATCTAAATACTTGATAACAAAATGCACTCATTACTTTAAGTAAAAAACAGTCAAATGTCAACATTTTTTTCATGACTTATTTCAAAGTAATCTTTTTCTGTCTTTCAACTACAGAATGTTCCTCAAAATGTCACAGTCAGGAAAAAAAAAACCTAACTGAAGAGATCTCTGAAAGAGATTCATCTCTTGTTCATAGTTCTTTGTTTTTTTCAATTTACACCAGCGACAAGTACATTAACTTTCCTCTGCTACAAATGTGTGACCCATATTCACTGGAAATGCCCATGCCCAAACATCACAGGAAGCAAACTGTATACCACCTTCAAAGTAAAACTGAAACCACGCTTGCTGATACTACGAAGCATTGCTCAAGTTCTTAACCCATGCATAAAACAAATCAGAAAGTATGGAAACTGATTTTCTGGGGTGCCAGCTTAGGCGGAGGTAATGTAGTGTCTAGGAAAATCAGTGTAGGGGTTCACTTGAAGAGACCGCTTAATATCTCATTCAGTTTTTGGACGCTATGTGACCAGTTTGTCACATTTTTTGTTGGCCTCATCTATAATCTAGGCCCTCCAAGTGACATTTACTCACAAGCCCCGGTCATTCGTCTGACTTCCCAACACCCTCTCTCCCCACACTCTATTCCAGGCTGTTTGCTTGCAGCAACAGCAACGAAGTCCACAGGAGGTCAGCAATATTTCTTTTCAAGTAGTCATGAGAACAAGCTGCGAGGCACTGAAACGTGCATTGCCGGCCAAGTTCTGATAAGGCAGGACACTACTGGGTAAAATCATATTATTTCTGTCGACACGAAACTCGCTCTTCCCTAATCCTCACGCCATTGACGACGCATCGTCCTCCATCAGTTGCACAGGTCCGTCATGTACTGTGCCAATTCCAATCAATAGTGACCATGAACAACACCACAGGCCATGCAGCGAGCAAGCCAAACTTGATCACATGAAAGCAGGCTAGTGGATACAGCCACAGAAATTTTGGGGCCGGACCTTCTTTTTATGGTCAATCAATCAAGTACAAGGATTCATGTGGAATCAATTATATGTGTTAGTCCATTCTGGTCCCTTCTTTCCATCATGAATGCTCTAGCTGTCATCCAGACTCAAGAGATACAAACCACCAGGGGCCTTTAAGGAAAGCGTTTTGGGAGCATTTACAATCTCAGGTATGTATTGAGGTGAAAAAAACTCAAATGTGTGGTTCCACAACTCTCCCATTCACAGTACGCTGGGTACAACTTGGTGATTTTAAGCACACAAGTGCAACGTTTTTGGATAAAGGCAAGTCAAACCATCAGATAAACATGAGCAAAACAAATACAAATGGAGAATGCTACATACAATTTACATGTTTGACTATTACGTACTGGCACTAAGTCCCATGATACAGCCTATTTGAGAAGGTAACGACTTGTCCTTTGTCTCCTTTCTGTCCATGTTCAGTCTCCACCAGTTCAGATCATCAGGACTCCTGCCTGCCTCCACTATTTGAACTCTGAAACCATGAGACACAGCGCGGTATGTAATGCCAAAGTAAGAAAACCTCACTTTGATTACCTGAACTGTCCAGCATAATTATCGTTGTCCAACACATTCCTACCAAGCATGTGCAAGCCGGGTTCTCATGGGTGTCTTGACTGTCTACAAGAAGGAGGACTACAGCAGACTACATGATAGTTCTGATTCGCCGAGACGGACTATGTGAATATGAACATGGTCTTTCATCCAAAGATCCCCCGAAAATGCAAAGATATAGACCTGCTAATTTCAAGAAGCAGCACAGCAGAATGCAAACAACTAAAATATACACACAGATTTCCTTCAAGAAAAACTATCACAGGAGGAGCGAACTCACTCCAAATCTGCAGGCTTCAGGCTCACAGAGGACAGTGGTAGTGCCCAAAGCAGGGCAGGCAGCGTAGCCCTGTCGTGGGGGTTGACAGTAGCGAAGTTTGGAGAACGTCCTGATTGCCCGCCAGATGCGCGTGTTGCGGACCCCCAAAGCGAAACGTTTCAGGTTCTTCTGTCGTGCTGTACACACTTTATCCACGCCATTGTCATGTTGGTTCACCAGCCCTGCAAAGCAAAAATCAAGAGATATGCATAGATTCTGATATCTATCACCTTCAACTATCATACTACTTACAACAGAATGAACTTTGATATTATAGATTCTGATATACCAGTCACCTTCATTCTATCATACTACTCCATAACAGAACGACTTTTTGATATTACAGATTTCTGATATATACCATCCCTTCATCTATCATACTACTTACAACAGAATAACTTTGAGATTATAGTTAGAGATCCTGATATACCAACTTTTGATATTATAGATTCTGATAATACATTACCGACTAATCGTCTCATACTACTTACAACAGAATAACTTTGATACTACGAGATTCTGGAAATACCATAACCTAAATCTATCATAACACTCATACAGAATCACTTTCCGTGCAAATGCCTTCCACTCCCTGACATTAATGTTCAAGATGCCAATGAGCAGCACACAAAAGTGCATAGACCAGATACTGGCAATGACTGCAGCCTTATCACAATCTCTCTTCTATGTCAAAACATCTTTGTTTGGCAGTGACTGCCTAATGAATCTTCCCTCCATCTGTGGCTGAGGCTCTTTGCCTTCCTTCTACACCAACAAACACTTTGACCTTGTACTTTACCCATTTCAAACACAAGTTGAACAGAAGCTTTTCTTTCTACAACAACAACACTTGTGACTTTTTCTTCACCCACTTTCAACACTATTACACAACTTTCATTCTACAACAACAACTTTGATCTTACACTTCACCCATTTCAAACACTAGTCAACATAACTTTCATTCTAAAGCAAAACCAGTTTTCATTCCACTTGTGTAGGCTCTTCCTTTCCTTTCTTCCCTCACAGGGGTCTGGCTGGTCCAGTCAGCTCCTTCCAGGTGAAACCAGACTGGTATGGTGATTGGGTTGACCCCATGATGGAGAATGAACAACTGGAGCTTGAAATACCATAACTCCCCCCCTGCTCCTTCCCTGTCCACCCACCTCACCTCTCCACCTCTCCTCTCCTCCCCCCAACCATCCCTTCCCCATTCCACCTCTCTTTCCTCCCCATGGTATCTTACTTTGCAACACTACACACAGATCAGACAGTAATGCAACCGCAATGTGATATATCTTTCATCGACATCAACTGAAGGCATTTTTTTTTTTTTTTGGTGTTTGGATCAGAAGATCACAATCAAAGTAATAACAGAACCTGTTTTGGAATGTTTTCATCCCATCAAATAAAAAAAAAAGATCACCATGCAAACACCGCTGATTCAGCAACACAGGATCACTCAAGGGCCACCTGCAGTGGTGAC
>JADBJO010025118.1:0-10000 GCA_016801955.1 Conus betulinus
CCCCCCCGCCCAGCAACCGCCCACAGTGTTCTTACCACTTAGCAAGGAGTAGAGCCAGCATTACACATTCCCTTTGGCCTTTTTTTTTCCCCCTTGAATGTGACACCACCTAACACACCACACTGAGTAAGTGAACACCCCTCCGGAGCACCCGAGCTCTACTCAGGCCAAGAAGTTAAGAGTGGAGTGGACCTTTCTCACAAGTAGTTACATAGTACATCATGTTTTAAAAGAACACCATGGTGAAAAACTATCATCACCAAGACGATGAAAAAGCCATGATGTTAATTTGTGTGTAAGGGACAAATTATACGGTAAGGTGCAATTAAAGTGACACCTATTCCTGAAACGGGGTTTAAATGGTGGAACTCACTGAAGTATTTGCACCTAGGTCAATGGCAACTGGGGGATTGGGTACATTTCAAAGGGGGTGGATGTAAGTAAAAGTGTGGGACAGATCGTTCAATGTTGAACTGCTTAGTATTGCTTTTGGAAATAAACACTGAATAAACACCGAATAATTAAGAAGAAGGAAAAGAAAGAGAACTAAACAAAAACTTCTGTTGTAACCGCAAACCAAGTTCTGTGCATGATGTCCCTCACGGGGATGTAACGCGGCCTAACTGTCATACATGTGCAGTAGTAATAGTGAGTTTACGCCATTTGGTTTTAGAAAATGAAGATGTGTTTTTTGTTTGAGTGTTGCTCTCTCTCTTTTTTTTTTTTTATCTTGTTTGCATGCTGTGTGATCCAGAAGAAGAATAAAGGGCAATGCCCAAACTGATCCTGTCCAACGAGTGGAGTGCAATTTAATCCACAAGCCCTCCTCTGCGATAAATCATTTTTGGTGTCCACCAACTCACAAGGATCGTTTTACACCATGTCCTGACCATGGTCACCAACCACCCCATCAAACCGTATGAACATGATCCTTCCTCCAAACCAGTAAGGCTATGCAAGTGTATAAAGGGGTGTGTGTGTGTGTTCCCTCTTCCCCCATCCTTTTTCATTCCCTTGTGCTCAACGCCCCTCCCACCACCCCCCGCCCCCGACACACACACACACACACACACCCCACCCACCACACACACACACACATCACACACCCACAACACATACACACACACAACACCACACCCACACACACACTAGGCACTTCTCTCCTTCCCCCTTTCAACTCTCTTGGGGAAAAACCTAGTATCTTGTGGACTCCGTTTAGCATCCCATGCAGAAATGAGTTGAAACAACAGTAAAGTTTGTGTTGGACGGGTGGCATGGTGTTGTGGTTGTGGTGGGTGGATAGAAGTTACCTGGAATTCTGTTTAACTCTGTTTGCTTCCGATGTATGGTTTCACAATCACAATTATGTTAGTATGTCCGTCTTATCTGTCAAATGTCATGCATGATTTTCACAGTGGAGAATGATGAAAAAACTGCAAAGACAGTCTTCATTCGAGTCAGGATATGTCTAATATTAGTGTGTGGGTGTGTGTGTGTGTGTGTGAGAGGAGAGAGATAGGAGAGAGGAGAGAGAGAGACTTTATGTGTGCATGCACTGACACTTCTTTTCTCTACGGCTTCCGCCCCCCCCCCCCCCCCCCTTCCTCTCACATTCCAGTGCCCCCTTCCTCCCAATTCTCACCAGTCCTCTTCACCCCCCACCACCACCCCCTTTTCCCCCCACGCACACCCTCCACCCTGCTGTCCCCCCCCCCCCCCCCTTTTTTTTTTTAATTTTTTTTATTTGTCTGGTATGAACACTGCACCACCTTTTGACTCTTTTTGAAATGCACCGTACTGTTCAACATACCACACATACGCTAACTTCGGCTGTATTGAGCAAAGAATGATTTTCACATTCAAACATTGCTATGAGACTAAATCTGAATATAACACATGTTGGTCATAATAATGGTCCCCATGTGAGAAAAAATGGGATGATTTTCTGCCTCCTGTCATACCAATCATGTCTTAAAGGGGATGGATTTTGGAACAAATTCATGCTCTCTCTCTCTCTCTCCTCTCCTCTCTCTCTCTCTCCTCTCTCTCCCCTCTCTCCTCTCCTCTCCCCTCTCCTCTCTACTCGTCTCCTCCCTCTTCTCTCTTCCTCTTCCACATCAAAATAAAGGTACCCATTATCCATAATAAGAGAATGAACATATATGTGAGTAGTTCTCCAGCCAAATTTATGCAGACTGTCCACCCATATGACCATTAATTTTCAAGAATAAAAGTTTTGATTTGTGTTTGAATTGCCAGACGAGGAGACAAGTCTAGTCTGTTCAGTGGCTTCACTGTATTCAATTAACTATGCACAAACTGCCTGTAATATCAGTCTGAGGATGTAAATTGTGTATACAGATAGAGAGAGAGAGAGTAGAGACTCTTTTGTCACATTCTTTTTCCTTTTCACTTTAGCGGGTAATGCCACAAGAATGTCTGGTGTTTTCAAACTGATTCATCATCATTTGAAAATGTGACTTTTTAAGGGGGGTGGGAAATGGGAGGTGGGGTGGCGGGGCACTTCAAATCACAAAAAAAAAAAGGAAAAAAAAGAAAAGTTTGTTACGAGCACATTGAATACACTTTTGCTGGAAGGCCTCCAACACGCTTTGCATGGATTATATAGTGATTTTTTGTGCAAAATCCTAATTGTGGCATATGGCCGCATAATTACAATTAAAAGAGAAGAAGAAGAGGAACTAATTCCAGACACAATGGAAAATTCTGAAAACAGTCTAAACTGGCGTCGGGTCTCTACACAACCAGTCTTTATGCAAAGGTTCGGCGCACTCAGTTTTGCTCCATCAAAATCAATATTTCCATCGTAAAAGACAAAGCAAAAAAAAAAAAAAAAAAAAAAAAAAAAAAAAAAAAAAAGAAAAACGAAGAAAGAAGAATAAAAAATCGAGGAAAAAGACGAGAAAAAAAAAGATCGAATTCAAGTTGATCAGCATGTGGCATGTGAATAGATGACCACAGACATAAGGATTAAACATAAGCCAGAGAACTCATTATAGTTTTCAGTTGCCATGGACCTTGTAAACAAAGATTGTGTCTTACTTTCCTCTTCACATCCTCCTTCTTCAAGCCTGGTGGCTATAACAAAGAGGCCAGTTACTTCCTGAGTGACCTGCTTGTCTTGCAGGCTTTCTCTGGTTCAGGCCATGTGCTTGATGCTCTGCAGGTGAATGCTCCAGTCATAAGTGGATGGTTCACGCCATGGCGGTTGCGTATCATATAGATGGATTATCCATGCTGTCTCACATATCCTGTCAAGGCCATTCTGTATGTCACCATGGTCCACATTCTTTCCCACACACACACACACACATGCGCGCGCACGTGCGCGCACAAACACATACACTCACAACGCATGCACACACACTGACTGAAGTCAAAAACATGCACACACATTGATCGACAGAAGACAGGCGGATACACACACACACACACACACACACACACCACACACACCCCAGAGTCCCCCCCCCCCCCCCCCACACACACACACACACTCCACTTCGGCCAGTAGTTGGTGGGTCCATTAAAAAGAAAAGATTTACAGGGAAAAATAGTGGATTTTAAGGAGGAATGCAAGACGGTGGATAGGAGTGGAGGATGAGAACAGGAGGTGGCAGGGAGATGGTGGTGGTGTGGGAGAACCACGGCTGAAGTTTAGTGAATGAAGTACTCTCAGCATCATATGAATTAAACGGGGGGAAAGGATAGGAGGAGGGGGAACGCAATGTAGGAGCTCAAGGTCCGGGTGAGAGCATAATCCGTGTATCGCCTGCAGCTAGGGCTGGTAGGAGACTTGTTGTGACTTTTTCTCAGAAATGCACTGTTTACAGTACTTTCGCTTTTGTTTTGTTTTTTGGAATTGTGCCTTATATGGGTGAAGAGTGGGATCGGAGGGAAAGAGTCGGGTAGAGGGAAGGAGAGAAAGAAGGACGACGGAATCTCTAGAACACCTCGCTCCCTTGCTTCTTTTTACTAGCGCACACACACGCACGCACACACCACACACACACACACACACACACACACTCACACACACCACGCACACACACTGAACAACAACAAAAAAAATCAATCGTTTTTTTCCTCTCTACGTTATTTCAATGAGGAAAACGTCGTCATCAATGCCAACGATCGCCAATTAACCTATCTTTCATCGGTACAGTCAAAAGCATCACCAGTTCCACACGCTAAACCACCAGCGTCCCACCTCCAGAAATCTCTCTCTCCCATGTCTACGCCATTAAAACCACCATTGTCACCGTCATCGCCATGTCATGGTGTGTATATATACATTGTGTTTCATGAATGTGTTGCATGTGTGGTTGCACGAATGCGTGTGCATTTGTATGTGTGAGTGTACACGTAAAAGCGTATTTTATGCTACATTATTTGCCTCTGTAATAAAACGAACTTGCAAAAACAATGGTCGTTTAAGTTGCACATTATTAAATTGATTGTAATTTTACACACCTCACACACACCCACACACACACACACCACACACACACACACACACCACACACAACAACACACACAGACCAGAGAGACAGAGAGAGAGAGAGAGAGAGAGACGTCCTCCTCTTAAGCCACTACATCTCATAGAAGTCGCAAAATATAAAACGAACAGTAATAAAACAAAACGGATCACTCAGCTGAAATAATTGAAAGAAGCAGAGACAGGGAAAAGAGAGGTGGTAAGTCTTCCTCATAGGCGGAGTCCATGAAAGAGAGAGAGAGAGAGAGAGAGAGAGAAGAGAGGAGAGAGGAGAGATGAGAAGAGAGAGATGGAGGAGAGAGAGAGAGAGAGAAGAAGAAGAAGAAGAAAAAGAAAGAAATAACAAAAAAACGAGTTAGGGCCTCTATTTCATATGTCAGGCACTTTGACACATCACATCCACAAATCATAGGTTGTGGCGGTTTTCCGTTCGGACTGGTTTTTTTTTTTCCGAACCAAGTGTTTGACGGTGGTGATTAGAGTGTTGCAACAGCAGTGACCTTAGATCTACACATCTTTGCTCGACCAGTGATGATATTTTATTGTCATTACCAATGAGGTCTTTTGACAAGGGGAGGTAAGAGGTAACAGAACAAAAACATTTCCCCTCTTCCTTTCCTGCAAACAAATAGTACACTTTCATTCCTAGTGTGTATCAAATCCAAAGTTAACAAACACAAATAAATTCGTAACATTTCGTTATGTCCTCACCTCACGCACAGGAGTAATGCAGTAAAAAACAACACACACAACACACACAACACACACACACACACACAAAACACACACACACAACACACACACACACACACACACCTTAAGACTGACTCGACCATCCACTCAATCAAATGATGACATTGTATTTTACCGATCTCTTCAACTTGGAAAAAAAAAAAAAAAAAAAAAAAAAAAAAAAAAGACTGACTGACTCGACCATCCACTCAATGAAATGATGTCATTGTATTTTACTGATCTCTTCCACATGCGATGAATGATAATATTCATTCAGATATCTCTTATAATGTATTATCTTAAACTTCACTATCCTTCATCTGCCTAATTTTCAATGCTTCCGCGATGAATTTCGCAACTGATTTAATTACAAGTTCATCATCTGATGATAACACGCCAGCGACATTTTGTCTTTTCGCTATATCTAACTGGAAAAATGAACAATTGTCCGCACTTCATTATAAGCTGTACAGTGGAACAGAAAGTGTTCTTCGTCATCAATAATAATATGTCTACATGCAGGACAAGGAGATTCTGTGGATGTTTTCACATTCAAACCATCTTTTGTTCGCATTAAAACCTAAAGTTCTCAACCTAAATCTTGCGTAATTTATTCTGTGCCATCTATCTGTTATGACACTGAGAAACTTTTCAGGATGGGAACATTCTTAAATGAGAAAAAACCAGCGATATTTTTCTTTACTTTCCATATGAGTGCCAATTCTGTTTAAAAGAACAAATAAGCCTGTCTTTAAATTCCGCAATGAACTGTTGCTCATTTCCTACTTCCTGGGTCATCCACACTATTCCAAAACCCTGTTGAAAGGACTTTCTTTACTTTATAAGCCCAGTTTTTTTCTTTACCTTTTTCCATTTCTAAAAGCATCATATCATAGGCTTGCCTGCTGAAACGGGACTGGGGTAGCTTCAAGATCTTCAACCAGTACTTAATACATTTCACAAATGTACTTATATACAACGGGTATCTGCCCATTTCTCCATATAAAACGGTGTTGGATGAATGAATAGGTACTTGAAGGAAACGCTTCATAGCATACGTATACTTTTTTTTTTTTCCATCTGCAAATTTTCATGTAAGCCCCAAATTTCAGCTGCATAAGTAAGAAGAGGTTTTTATCTGTGTATCAAACATTTTTCCAAAATATACCACAGTCTGTACAATTCCACAGACCAGACACCCAGACAGACAGACACACAGATGAACCTGACAGCACACAGACGAACTTCCCATCGCATCCAAGAATGGTACAACACTTGGACGTAGCTACCTTAGCACGCAATGCACTCGTACAAACAGCTACACAAAACACCCGGGCTTGTTTTTGTAAAAGAGTAAGCTTATTCAGCGACTTAAGTTTTTTTTAAGCTCTTAGCATAACAATCCGGACAGATATAAGCAATTTTTGACAAAGTTGTAATCATTTTACAGTTTGTGGTTGGATTGGTGAATATTTGTTAGTAGGTACTGTTTAAAAATGTAACAGTTTACTGAGCAAATATCAGGGCCGCAAGCGGGCACTTCCTCGCCAATCGTACATGGAAGAGCAAAAATCATGCTGATTTTGCGCTTGCGTGAATGTGGCGTGCAATGAGGGACTATAAATAGGCCATGGTTTTCCCGTTGGGTTGATAATAACATACTGTTATTCTATTTTCGACACGAGAGTAAAAACCTGTGAATTTTTGTTCCGGACGTGCACACGTGCGCGCATTGCACGCACGCATGTACACACACATACGCAACCACAACGTGCGCGCTCGCCACATTCCACACGTACACACACGCAAACACACACACACTCACACACAACACACACACACCACACACACACACACACACACACACATTATGCGTGCGGCGCCGCGCGCGCGCGCGCCAACGCACGCACGCACGCACTCACTTCAAACTCGCACGACACAGACACCACACACAGATACACACACCACACACCACACACACACACACACACACACAACAACACACAGTTAAAAACACACCATGAGCCCTAACATTGATGATGCACAAAAGGATGGCACACGAACAAATGGATGCGAAAGTCACGGGACCCACTAAAATTTAGTGGCGCACAAACGAAGGGAAAACACACAAGAGATGAACCACAAAGATTGGACACCAAGCTGGCGGGAAACTAGAGACGCGACTCATAAAGAAAAGTGGCACAGAGGGATGAGACCAAACGGAAGGGGCACAGGGGGTATGAGAACACAAACGGAAGGGGCACAGAGGGATTTGACACAAACAGAAGGGGACAGAAGGGATGCGACACAAACGGAAGGGCACAGGGGGATGCGACACAAACTGAAGGGGCACAGAGGGGATACGACACAAACGGAAGAGGCACAGAGGGATACAGACACAACAGAAGTTGCACAGTACTTTGATGCGACACAAACGGAAAGGCACACAGATTGTGACACCCACGGAAGAGGCAACAGAGGGATGCGACACAAACGGAAGGGCACATGAGGATGCACACAACAGAAGGGGCACAGAGGGATGTCCCACAAACGGAAGGGGGCACAGCGGGATGTCGACAACAAACGGAAGGGGCACAGGGGATGTTGACACAAACGGGAGGTTCCACAGAGGATTGTGACACAAACGGAAGGGGCACAAAGGGATGCGACACACACGGAAGGTACAGATGATGTGACACAAAAGGAAGGGGCACAGAGGGATGTTACACAAACGAAGGTACTAAAGGGATGCGACCTACACGTAAGGTACAAAGCCTATGCCGACACAAACGGAAGGTACAAAGGGATGTTTTAACACAAGTGAAATTGGCAAAAAAGAGGGTTGTGGCAGATAACAGATAGGCAACATGGGAGATATATTCAGATATCAACTCAGCACTTGTGGATCTTTCCAACTCTGATTCGTGTTACCTTCAAGGAGAGTTCAAAGATTTGTTGACTGGTGCGATCATAACTATCCTTGATCTGAATGTAACACAAACGAAAGAAATGTTGATTGATTTTAGAAAGAATCGCCAAAAGCTGTACCACCAGGCTTTTTTATCAAAGGTGCTGAAGTAGAACGTGTTGAATCATACAAATATTTAGAACTTTTATAGATAATAAGCTGAATTTTAAATCCCATGTTGAGTCAAATGTCCACCAAAAAATGTCAAACCAGATTATATTGTCTTCGCAAGCTGCGATCATTTCATGTGAATACTGACATTCTTCGGACATTTTTATTCATGCTGTTCTTGGAATCTGTTCTAACTTTCTCATTTATGTGTTGTGGTATGGTGGGTTGACTGCTGAAGAAAGAGCAGAAATGTGCTTGAGAAAGTTGGTGAACGTGGGAGGAAAAATTGTTGGTGAGAGACAAAAAAGTCTGAGTGGCTATACAGGTGCCGTGTTGTTTGTAAAGCGAAAGAAGATTACGTGTGACCAGACCCACGTTCTTGCAAATCAGTATGACCTTCTTCAGTTCAGGACGAAGATATCGATCGGGTTAATGCAGAAGTGTCAGATTTAAACACAAAGTTTTATTTTCCCGGACTGAACTTGACTTGAGGTTTAGATCAGGGATTTAAACAAAGATTTTTTGAGGAAAAAGGGATTCCGGGCACATTCAGTATGGGACGTATGGAAATGTGGACACAAAACGCCTTAGGGGATGTGACACGCACAGACAGGCACAAGAGAAGGGGCTCACAAACACGGGGCATACAGGGATGGGGACCCAACACAAACAGTATGGGTCACCCAAAGGGATTGGAAACAAACAAACATTGGGTCAGCAAAAGGGATGGGAAACAAACAGATGGGGTCACAAAGGGGATGGGAAACAAACAAGTGGGTCACCAAAGGGATGGGAAACCAAACAGATGGGGTCACGCCTAAAGGGATGGGAAAACAACAGATGGGTCACAAAGGGATTGGGGAACAGATGGGTCACAAAGGGATAGGAAAAACCAACAGATGGGTCACAAAAGGGATGGGGAACAGATGGGACACTCACAAAAGGGATGGGAAACAAACAGATGGGTCCAAAGGGATGGGAAGCAGGTAACAGATGGGTCACAAAGGGATGGAAACAACATATGGGTCACAAAGGGATGGGGAAACAACACAGTGGGTCACCCGAAAAGGGATGGGAACAAACAGTATGGGTCACCACAAAGGGATGGGAACAAACAGATGGGGGTCCCAAAGGGATGGGAAACAAACAGATGGGTTCCACTAAAGGGATGGGAAACAGATGGGTCACAAAAGGGGATGGGAAACAACACATGGGCATGGGTCACAGAAGGACATGGGATGGTGACAAACAGATGTGGGTCACAAAGGGATGGGAAAAACAAACAGATGGGTTCGCAAAGGGATGGGGAAAAACAAACAGATCACAACGAGGTTAAGACAAACAGATGGTGGCACCAAGTGGGGCACAAACAGACGGGACACAATTGAACCTGAGGCACAAAGGAACAGGGACGCAGAATAGCGGGAACACAGTGGAAAAACGGGAGTGCGGAGCATAAAGCTGCGGCGCGCAATAGAATTCGGACTGGGGGAACAAATGTAGTATAAATGAGGGATGATCGAGAGCGAGAGGGGACGGCGCTTGGAGTGATGTAGCGGGGCAGTGCGTCTGAGACACATTGAAAATGTGCTGCAAAGGATAGGCAAAGGGACGGCAGTGAACTGAGACAGGAGCCAGAAAATGGTCCACAAGGATGGGACTCTGGAGAC
>JADBJO010025118.1:15000-24193 GCA_016801955.1 Conus betulinus
AGTGTGTTCTCTCTCTCTCTCTCTCTCTCTCTCTCTCTCTCTCTCTCTCTTCTCCTCTCTCTCTCTCTCTCTCTCCACTCATCTACTCTCCCCCCACTGTCCCCCCCCCCCCTCTGGTGTGTGTGTGTGGTGTGTGTGTGTGTGTGTGCTGTGTGTGTGTGTGCTTTGTGTGTGTGGTGTGAGTGGTGTGTGGTGTGTGTGTGTGGTGTGTGGTGTGTGTGTGTGTGCATGTGTGTGTGTGGCCCTGTGTGCTTGGTGTGCTTGTGTGTGTGTGTGTGTGTGTGTGTGTGTGGTGTGTGTGTGTGTGTGTGTGTGCAGTGTGTGTGTGTGTGCTTGTGTGTATGTGCTGCTTGTGTATGTACTTGTTGTAGTTGCCTGTGTTGAAGAGTGCTTGTGTGTTGGTGTGATGTCTGTCTCTCCTGTCTCTGCTCTTTCTCTTGCTGTATCATCCTCAGAGCATCCTGTATACTATCAACCTCTCTCTCTCTCCTCTCTCCTCTTCTCTCTCTCTCTCTCTCTCTCCTTTCATACCGTCTCCTCTACCTGAACGCATCTCGTCCTCTTTCTCTCCTCTGTAGATGTATATCATTATTCTCTGATATATTGACTTAATCTGACATGCTTAGTTTAAACAAAACTTTTAATTTTTTTATCTTCCCTTAGACTCTTCACTCGACATACTGTTGTACCCTCATCGGAATCTAATAATCATAGATGTATCACAATGATAACCTCAAGAATTCTCAGTTAATGATGTAAGCATAAGATTGTGTGTTTTCCCCCGCCTCATCGTCGTCGTAGTGTATTTAAGTGAGGTTGATCAAATCAAACTCTAACGCGCTAAGAAAACTACAAATCCCAGAGATAAACGAGGAGGTGGTGTAAAGAGGGTGTTTTAAGGGGTCGGTGTGTAGCCCCGGACTGTCACACTGATGACCTCCGCTGTTATTGTTTTTCGCGCCATTTCATAAGTAGTCCTTGCTGCTTTCGTACCTTCTTCTCTGGCCGCCATCTAGGTGCCCGTTCCCCTGCCTATTCGTTGCTGTTGAGCTGCTCCTCCGCCCCCAACCAACGCCGCTTGGTTCGGTTTGCAAATCGGTGATGCTGTCGGCGGCGGCATCACCAGGCAGCGCACCACAACCACCACCACTACACACACCCACACGACACACAACCACCAGCACCACACCACAAGGCCCGCACCACACAACACACCGCAAACATACACTGCGTCCGTGCTACGACCAATACCGCCCCCTCCCCGGTGGGTGCCACCCCACGTACCCCTCCCTCACACCAGACACGACAAACACACCCCATGGTATACGGAGAGGCCGCACAAACACCTGGCAGACAGGAAAACATCTCTTTAGTTGTTTGGGGAGCCTAGTGTAGATACCCAGCCGGAGGGGAAAACAGCCAGAGGCATGCGACATTCAAGCGTTGGCTTGAAGTGGGCAGCATCGTGGGGGAAGATGGGGCTGGAGCGTGGGTGCCAAGGTTGCGTTGGGGGGGGTGTCTGGTAAAGTAATACACAGGGTGGGTGAGGGGGAGGAAGTTGCAAGGAGGGATACACGAAGGAAGCGCAACAGGAGGTAAGGAAGAGAAGAGAGAGAGGACAAGACAACAAGGGCAGGTGTTGGGGTGGCTTTTGTTGTGGACGGAGTGGGATTGTGGACGGCGACGCACGGATGGCGAGCGTGGGCCACGTCCTGGAGGGTCGGATATGAGAATTGCCCTACGCGTGGGGGACAAGAACCAACAAGAGAGTCTGGATCGTGCAGGGGGGCGGGGGGAGAGAGTCGTGGGAGGTGTGTTGGGTCTGTGGTTGAGGGGGGTAGGACTGTTTTGGGTATGCTGTGCAGGCTTAGCCATGGCAAGTTGCTTGGGGTTTGTGGGTGGGTGCGGGGTGGGGTGGGGGGGTTGTTATGTGACGGACTTGGAGTTAGTGGGCGGTGAGATGGGGCGGGGTTTTCTGGGTGTCGGTGCTGTCGGGCCAAGGGCTGTATGGGGAGGAGGTGTGGCAATTGTGATGAGGGATGAATGCAGGAAGGTGCAGCTGACTTACACTCTAGCAGTACTTGTATATATAGTGTGAAGAGTAAGGGAGGGAGAACGGTAGAGCTAGTGTTACTGGGGTGGGGAGGGAAAAAAGGCGGGAGTGGGTGTGTGAGTCTCTGATGTGAAGGGTAGGAATGAACTGGGAGTGGAGCGGGGGTGTTCGCTCGGGGTGGGTCCGGTGAGGGTTGAGAGGGGGGGGAAGTGGAGGGGGGGATTGGAGAGATTTGTGGGGCGGTGGGGTGGTTGTCGACAAGAAGGAGTATAAGAAAAAGGACGAAGTGGGGGGAGAGGGAAGTGGAAAGGGAAGAGAAGAGGAGAGTGGTGCGGGTTTTGGTGGTGAGAGTGGAGAGAGGGAAAGGAGTGGGTGAATTTCAAGGGGCTCAGACGAAGAGAGATAGTAAAAAGGCGTACAAGGAAGCAGATCAAAAGAAAAAAACGAAAAAAAAAGAGAAAATGTAACGTTGTTGTAGTGAGTCTGTGAAATAAGGATTGAAAGTGGAGAGATGAGGTTATTTCAATAAAAACAAGACATAGGATACGTGAAAAGAAATAGTTGAGGTATTGATAAATATCGTGGAGGGAGGAGGTAGGGCCAGTGGTGGGAGGGGGTGGGAATTCAGTTTGGAAGGAGAGGGAATAAGAGAGGGAAAAAGGGGGGAGAACAAAGAGTCAAGAGGACTTAACCACGTTACACAATGAATTTGACACACAGCCTACTAGCACGCGACTAAAGAAGGAAGCGAAAAAAGAAGAGAAGACACACATATCATTTTGTTTTGTTCTGGTTTCATTGTTTGTATAGGGGCGCTTTGAGTTCTGTCTCTACCAGGGTGTGCTTTTGAACTTTTGTTGTTTTTGGGGTGGGGTGCTGGGCTTTGGTGTGGGTGGGTTGTTGAGTTACGCTGAGGAGGACGTTCTAAGTTGCGGTTGGGGGTGTGTGCTGCGAAATTTAATGAAGATCTTTCAATATGGTCAGGCTATAGGGCAGGATAGATGGGGGGTGAAAGGTTGTGTGGTGTGGAAAGGGCAGCGAACAAAAATGCTGGGATTATAGTGTTGATGTTGATGAGAACTAGTAAAAGGGTACTGAACAAAAAACGTCAAACGTGTCGACCGCGGGGGTCCGAGTGGATGTGGTGGGTTGGAGGTTGAATGGTAGCAACTGTGAGGCCCAACATAAGCCGGAAGTAAAGGAATACAAAATGTGCGAAGAGCAGTCGAAAAAGACAAGCAACCGGCTAGACGTCTGGGAGAAGAATAGGGGTAGAGGCATGGAATAATGATGGAGTAAAGTGCCGCGAGAAAGGACTGAAGGAATGAAAAAAGAATTCCCGCGTGAGCCGACTGACTACTACATCCGAAGTGACTGCAGCAGCCTAGTCATGAGAAGGGGAAGAGACAGTTAAGCAGATTAGACCAACCACGAGGGGAAAAGCAACAGGTACAGCTAAAAGGCACAGAACAATACCTGAAGCACCCAAACGGGGCTGAAGAAGGAGAGGGGCGAGGGCAGGTCGCGCAGAGCGAGAAGTAGATTCGACGGTGGTACCCTCGTAGCACAGCCGCGGTGAGCAAAGCGAAGAAACCAAGAGACAGACGACTGGTGGGTGGGTGTGGTGGGTTTTCCGTGGTGCCGCTGCTTCGGCGCTGCGGTCGGTTGGGTGGTTGTGTTGTGTGTGTATGTGGGGCTGGTTAGAAGGTGCGGCGGGGCCGCGGCCGGACGCGCACGAAGGTCGAATACATCCAAATCCAATCTGACGAGGTGCGGACGTGCCGAATCCCGGGTCCAGAGATGGAACGGGCCGGTAGGGTCTCTTCGTCTGGTCTAATGCAATCAAACCTTATCTGCTGCTGCGGAAAAGCTAAGGCACCCCTATGATTTCCGCGAGCTACAAGAAAACAAATCCCACATACTAGGCCAAAGCATTGCTCACCTTAATACACGCCCAAGAACCACCCTGCCCACATCGAGATCCACACACCTGAAATGTTAATGATCATGCGAACAGGACCATTTCCGGCCGAAAACCCCAACTCGTAGCAACGTTCCTAACCGACCTCGGCTCACAAACTCAAAAAGCAATGCAAAAAGCGATCCTCACAGACAAAGCGACCCCCCGTCCCGCCACGGCAAGCGACGCGCGCGCGCCCAGTGCGCGCACGAACAACCCACACCACCCACCCCACAGCACCCACAAGTCACACCACACACACCACCATCGGCCCGAAAATCCCCAGACAAAACAAGCACCTGACGACAGGGCTACCGCGCTTGAGATAGTGGAGCAGGCAGTGGTGTCGTAATGGGTTGAATGGCAAGTGAAAATTGCTCTGAAGGGGTCCTTAGAGGTGTTAGAGGACTATACTCTGTTTTCCACAGAACACCCACACATAGTCGGTGGGTGTTGGGTGGGTGTGGTGTGGTGAGATGTGTGTGAGTTGTGTGTTGTGACCCATGCTGTCTTCTCTCTGCCGATATGAGTACGAAAGGCCACCATGTGTGTGCACAAGACGTGGCAAGAGGGAGGAGAGAGAAGGCAGGGAGGGGTCTCGGGTGGCCTGTAGGAGGGGGCACCTTGCCGAGGTCAGCGATCGGCACGGGGGCCGGGGGCCGCCGGCGTTCAGCACGGTGCGTCAACAGGCCGTTATTCGTAACACTCCACTACTCTGACCATCTTGGCGCATAAACGAAGTTAACTAAAGAGCGGCAACGCTTAAAGCAGTTGGTGGGAGTTTGGGGCAGCTCGTTGTAGGCGGTCCCCACACTTGGAGGGCGGTTGCTCCTGAATAGGTCCACGTCGCTTGCAAGATCGGCAATAGTGCTGGAAGGCCGCAAATAGGCTTATCACTGGGGGCAACAGGCCACACACTTAACGGGAGTGGTCGCTGAGGTCGGAATGTCCCCACATTCACTGGTTGTGAAGACATGAAGTAGCCCAAAAATCACACCATGATAACAATCTACGATATATGGCGATCTAAACTACAAACTGACAAGCAAGTAAACGTCAATTATACTATGACCTCACCCAACCCACGGGGAAAACAGCGAGCGCAAAAAAAAAAAAAACCTCTCTAAAAACCCACATAGAAAAGCAGCGCGGGGATGTGAATGTGCTCCATCGCGCTTAACGGTTAAATGATGGAAAAGCCGACGGCCCCCAACAAAGGTGTAATCCTATACTTGAAGGTGAGGGCCAGAACCAATTCCTGGTTTGTTACTACATAATTCGAATCTTCCTCTCCTTTACGAAATTTTGTTTTACGCCAGAGGTAAGCTATCAAAGGCGAATCTATCCGGGTGGGAAATTGGCGTTTGTGAATTTGGGGATGAACCAAGCCACTGTCATGCCACTCGAGCTCGTCCCCTTCCCCCCCATCTGTCATTCCGGTCCCTGTCCACCCACAACACCGGGCTTGTCCTGCTGGCCGCCCCGGCACCGTGTGCAAACCAGGGAAGCATCACTGTGAATCGCGATGAGGCACCCAACCAAGTGGAACACTGCCTTTCTGCCGAGTCCACATTTCGCTGGATGTTCATGCTGCTGCGTAGGCAAAACTACTCTACGGAGCCCTTACTGACAACAATATTGGTCCGACACCCGCTGAGGGGCTTTTGTGATGGGGCTGTCCCCCACACCCTGCGGGCACCACCATCACCACGATAGTCTTGATAACCTGCCGATAACCGGTGGTCTCGACATTAACTCATGCAAGCAGGGCTCGAGTGGAGAGGGAATTGAAACTGAGGTCACTATGAGAGTAAGGCAGCAACGACTCCACTGATTAGATTTTTTTAACGCTGACCGTGGGGATGTTGGGTGAACGATAGTTAACATGTTGTGAAGTTTATTTCGGGCTGAAGACTGAACGGGACAGGCAGGCTGGTACTTTCTTCTCGTACCAAACCATACTATTTCCTAGCGGACAACCGGATTGAGAGATCACGAGACAATACCTGCACGTTTAGGTCCGGAAATTTGGAGCACCGCTCGCAGAGACGGCACTTGTTTTCAAAGTGGATGAAATCGGACTGTGTGGTCGTATTTATCATCAATCTGCCTAAAAGCTTCTAATCCAGGTTAGAGTTCATTATAACTTCAACTTTGGGGTAAGGCAGAAAAGAATAAACTTTTCAGATTTATCAAGCAAATACCCGGTAAGAACACATCATTTGCAAATCTGACCTACGTTGAACCGGTGTTAGACAGATTGAACGAGTGCAGCATACCCAGATTTCATCTGTCCTCTCTTTACCTTTCGATTCCGATTACCATTATTGGGAGACTATAAGATGGGCTCACACTGGATCAAAAAATTTCAAACTTTATGCAATGAGCCCTACTTTGAAAAGGTGTACGTTTTTGGGCGGAAATGAGTGGACAGTATCTTCACTGAATGCGTTGCCAATTCTTTTGAGAGCACGGGTAGAAAGACAGAAAGCACCGCACATACAATCTCAACGCATCTCCGTTAATACTTTTGATTATTGTCATGGAAACAGCGGACAATCAGCATAAGAACTATATAACAACACCACACAAAGGGCAAGGGCGAGGCGCAAGAAACAACCCTTGCCTTCCTTAGCTTGCTGTGTCTCGCCTCGCCCCTCCTTGCCCCTGTTCACTGACTTTCTTCCAGAAGTTATTGGCATAGCAAACCATTTCAACGAGCAAGAACATGCCCATAAATAGGGATGGTACAATTGAATAGCTTTGATGCCGTGTTACATGTATGAATGGATCAATGTGCAGAATACTTTTGAAATATCATCCAAGAAAAAATGTACGACAAAAGTTAATTTTAACCGGTCAGTTGACGTCAGTTTTCAGATATCTCATAGAAGTCTTTTGTGTTCTTGTATCATGTTTTTTGAAATGTTTAGAATGAATCAAAGCGTTACAAAAAGTATGCATGTCCTGGTAACTTGACCATAAAGGTGAACCCTAGAGCGTGCGTCGTTTTTGTATCAGAGTTGTGATTTATTTCTGCACATAGGTTTTTGTACTAAACTTGTTATGACAGCGACTTTGCCTGTTTCGGAAAGAAGGTCCGACTTTCACACAGCGAATTTCTATAGGGACCGTAGAGGTACGCACTTCCATCCTCTCCCCTCCACTCCAAGAACAAGTTTAAATTCACCTCAGGGTCCTGATCTATCCCCTGTGTTTAAAACTTTGTTCTCTCTTCATTCAAGAGTCATGTGTTTTAACTCTTGTGTTAGAGATATCCAATAAGAGGAAAATATCTTTTGGGAGAAAAATCTGTTGACATTCTGTCCCGGCCCCGATCCTCTATAAACTCCCTTCTTCAACTTTGCACTGTCTCCCTCACTTCAAGTCCTCAGAATGAATTATTATCTAACTGAACTTCAGGGAATGAACGCATACATTAAAAGCAAAGTAAAAAAATCTCTCAGGCACACGAAAGTTTCATTCCATCCTCAGGTTGACGTGCCACTTGTGTATGCGCGCGCGCGCGCGCGCGCGCGCACCCACACACACACACGCACACACCACACACACACACCACACACACACACACGCACACACACACACACACACACATTCACACGCACACACACACGCACGCACGAACGCACGGCGCACTCCACGCATGCACCGAACACACCAGCGCGCACGCACGCACGCGCACGCACACACACTTCCCGAAGCTTTTCACCAGCTTGTGTCACTAGGTCTTGTGAAGAGAAATCCACTGGCACGGCTCTTGTGGGAGTGAAGCTCTTGTGGTTTCTGTGGCCTGGCTGCCAATAAGGTGAACAGTATTTCATTTCCTTTTTTAGACCAAGTGGCTCTTGTTGAGAACATTGAAGGCTGAAAGGATGCGTAACCTTTCATCTTGCAGGGAGAGAGAGAGGTTTGAGAGAGAGAGAGCGAGAGAGCGCGAGCGGAAGCGACGATACGAGATAGAGTAGGAATGAGACAGATACGAGAAGAAAGAGAGACGAAAACACAAGAAATTTCTGCAAATGCGTTTTTATTGGGTGTATAATTTTCACATCGGAAATCAGCTTTCTTTCACCAAGCTGAGTGGGGCAGGTTACTCGTTAATAAGCCCTAGGAGGTGACCGACTGTGCTGTTCGCGTTGTCCTGGGGCTCTTTTAGCAATAAATCCTCCTTTCTAGTTACGTAAAGTTGGTTTTTCACTCTGTCTTGATGCGTGTACGTTTGTCACAAACTAAGCTTCATGCGCTGAAAAAACAACAATAAACAAAAGCAAAAAATAACGGCAAAATTTTTTAATGAGATCCCTAAAAGAAATACTAGTTTTCTGTGTGTCCCACCATGCACCCAGCGACACTAAAGAGAAAGGACGTTGTCAGTGTCCAAGTTTCGGCTTGGTCGTCTTATACGCGTGATCGAAAAGAAACTTAAAAGCTAATCCCACAGTACAAAATTACCGATACACCAGGCACATAGCAACGATGCAGAGATACCAATTCTCCCGGTTGAGCAGATTTGGAGACGAGAGGAACACCGTATACAGATTTGGCAAGGCGAAAGTAAGTAGACGGGGGTCGAAGACGGGGACCCGCTGTGGCGAAGGCGAGAAGATTGGTATGGATTAACAGGAAACTACGAGTGTGGCATGCACGGGAGACAGGAGTGGTAGGGGGGGTGGAGTTGGGGGCCACGAAAGTCCGCTTGAGGGATGAGCGTGTATTTGTAGTTCATTTTTAGGTGAGGGGGTGCTGATAATGTTTTGTCCGCTGTAATGTTCGCTGCCCAAGTCAACATTGTGCTTCATCTCTTGATCTTTCCCACTAAACCACACGTGCACGTTATTTGTCGTGTGTGTGTGTGTGTTGTGTGTGTGTGTGTGTGTTGTTGTGTCGTGCGTGCGGCGTGCGTGTGTGCTGTGTATGCTGTGGTGTGTTGTCGGTGTGTGTGTGGTGCGCGCGCGCGCGCGCGTGCGCTCGTGTGTGTATGTGTGTGATAGTCTATGTTTATTTCCCTTCTCTGTCTTCCTCCTCTAAACCTGGAACTGGTGAGCAGCGGGAGTTTTTCCATCAATGTTTACGGGTTAGCAGGCAGAGACGAGATGAAGTAATGTAAGAGAGAGAGGTGTCAGTGGGTGGACAGATGATTGGGAAAGCATACACCGGCG
>JADBJO010025119.1:0-10000 GCA_016801955.1 Conus betulinus
AAAAGTTTAGTGTTTTTCTAGCGTTTGCTCAGAAGAAGGTACTGAATATGAAAGTTCCACGTTAATTTAGATGTTAAATAAACTCCTAAAAAAATTTAACTAAAGGTTTGAGGTCAAGTGTGTGTGTGTGTGTGTGTGTGTGTATGATAAACTGTCATCAACATGAAATACAAATTTGACAAAATGAATCTGATATCACATGACCCGCGACATTCCACCAATGGCAGCGACATTCCATCGCATACCAAATCTTTATAACAGGATTCCCCATACAGTGTGTGGACAGTGACGCTTCAGAATTTAAGACAGAGGGTAGAAACAAGCAACAAAATTTTTGACAGTGAGTACGTTTACTCATACCATTAATATTGACTGCATCCATTTTGACCAATAAAAAACTCAGCAAAACTCGGCAACATTTCCTTTCGTGTCCTCCTCTGTAAAATACCACATACTGCATTTTAGCTAAAGTGTGTGTGTGTGTGTGTGTGTGTGTGTGTGTGTGTGTGTGTGTGATCAATATTGAACCAAGTTTTTTTCTTCCAGGAAATTCAATCTTACACACACACACACACACACACACACACACACACACACACACACACACACATACGCGCGCGCGCGCGCGCACACACACACACACATACACATCACACACACACACACACACATATACACACGTACACACACATACACACACACACGCGCGCGCACGCACGCACGGACGCAAGCACACACACACACACACACACACACACACACACACACACACACACACACACACACACACACACACACATACACACACGCACGTGCGCACGCACGCTCACACACACACACACACACACACACACACACACACACACACACACACACACAACACACATACACAAGATGGCAAAACAAGCATTCTTATTTGCATTAAAGGACGAGCTTCGTCATCAGACAAGGACGCAGTCACCAAATCACGATCTATCGTGAGAAAAAAAAAATGAGTAGACTTTCAAGGCATGTGGGATTTACCTGACTTCAAGATTTGTAAAAAAGAAGAAAAAAATTATACTGATGACTTTAATGTACGTGACTTTTTTCAAATCATCAAGTTATGATGGAACAAGATATAGTGCTGACAAACGTATTTATTGAATACAGCCCTACCAACAGAAGAGAAATTTCATTTAGAAATAGAATTGCATCGACGTTGAATAAATCACCTGCTAATTTCAACAGAGCACAAAATACTGACACACGTTCAAAAAATCTTGTAGATGAATGGCTATACCAAGACATAGATATGAGTATGACGAATGAGCATCACTAAACACTGAGCCTGTTCACCGATGCTCTTTATCACCGATTTATGTAAGAAAGATTTTTCTTTTTTATGCTTATTCAAACTGGGTTTTTTTTTCGTTCGTTCTTCGTTTTCATTGTATTGAATGTTTTTTTTTTTAATTTTATTTTTTAACAATACAATACAATTAGTACAAACAATGCAATGCAGTACAAAGCAATCAAATACAGCACAGCGTAATACAGTATGATATGATACAATACAACGTAGAACACATATACTTGTAGAATTAATGACACCACAAGTGTGTTCTGCACTATATACAATATAGGACTGCTACAAATGTAGATATCTGTGTGTGTAGTCGATACCAATGAGGTTAGATTTCACACACACACACACACACACACACACACACCCCGCCTCTTCCAGCAAATGATCCGAACATCCCTACTCAGTTTGTCCATGTACCGAAAGGCGAGGAGGAGAAAAAAAAAGGCAAGGGCGCTGCAGGGGAGGGCGAGGGGCGGAATGGTGGTGGTGGGGGGTGGGGGGGGGGGAGAGAGAATTTTAAGTAGTCTCACGAGTAGCCTCTTCCCCTACAAAGACACCCCCGTAGAGAAAAAAAAAAAAGGGGGGGTCTACAAGGAAGTCATGAGGAAAGACCAAAAGCAAGACAACAAATGTATCAGTGTGTGCGTTCGCGCGCAGGGATGTGTAACAAAGATAGGACTTTTAACAGCCCGATCCTGACAGGAAAGCGTGACGTCAAGTCGAGCTGTAGAAACTTGAAGTGGCCGATACAATTTCAGCTGCTGAAGTCTAAAAGAGGAAAGCACATTCGTCATCGTGATAACAAGCTTCCCACATTGAGCAACGCCTGTTGTTGTTTTCGTAAGTAGTCCCTACCACACACTGTGTGTGAATGGACTTATACCAAGAATGTTTTGGTGCTTTTGTTGTTGTTGTTTGGGATTAAAATAGTGCAGAAGAAAACGAAGATACAGCAGGAGAGATGAGTGCAGGGGGAAATGGGGAGGAGAGGCAGGAGGCGTTGTTGGGGTGAGGTGAGGTGGTGGGCGGGTGGTGGAGGGGGAGAAGAGGGGGTCAGGGGGACAGAGTAGCAGATCACCCCTCAGCCGACGGGGAATGAAGTAAAGGTTTGGAAACTGCAACTCAAAATAGATTACAATTGATTTCTATTTTCCAAACGTTTATCAAAACATCAAAAACAAAAACAACAAAAAAAGCTTTATGCGTTTCCAGAAGCAGTTTACAAACACTGATAGTGGTGTGCCGAAAGGAGGACAAACAGACCGAAAAAATGCAAATGATGATAACGCTAGTGTATACAGAAACCATTCGTCCATCACGCATACTGCTGTGACATCTGCATTGGTATTTAAAATACCTGTGAAAAAAATGTTTGGAGGAGGGGGGGGGGGGGGGGGGTCGGTTATGGCTAATCTTGGCTACCTCTACATGCGCTAAAAACTTTGAATATATATATATATATATATATATATATATATATATATATATATATATCAAGAATAGTACTAAAACGCCCAAGTCGCCTACTGCCGGTGTTATATGGCCTAATGTCACTGTTTGCACGTGCGGATTGGCTGCACGTGTTGTTCGTTTTTTCAGGTTGTTTACAGTTCAGGGTGCGTTTGCTGACAACGATTTCCATTTGTGCCTGCAGTTGTTTACTATTTCTACTTTAGTATTTAGGGTTGCTAAGTATGGTTTGCATAGTATTAACCATTTTTCTGTTGAACATAGGTTGCATCTTTTTGAAATGTTATTGTATGGTGATGCCCTTTTATGATTTTCCAGGATATGTTATAGTTTTTTTTTTTTTGTCTTTAAGTCTCCAAATATATTTGCTCAGTTCTGTTTTGTTTTTTGTATTTTACTTTGTTGAATGACTGTTTATGGTTTGCATATCTGGTTTTGAAGTGATTTTCAGTGATCCCTATGTATGTTTCTTTTTCATTTTCTGATGTCACAGTGGCTTGGTATACAATGTTGTTATAGAGGCATTTGTTGCTTAAGGGACACTGTTCTTTTGTAGTACAATTGCAGGATTTCCTTTCTTCACCCTTCTTTGCTGTGTTGCTTTTCATTTTGTTGGATGAATCAATTATATTTTTAAGGTTAGGCATGCATGAATATGATAGTTTTGATGGTGTTCTTGTTGAATATTTTGGACAATTTGTGTTCTTTTGGGAAGGATGCTGTCAAAATTTTAAAAAATTCTTTCCCTACGTTTGTTTTTACTCGTCCATCATATGGAGGGTTGTACCACAATGCCTCTTGGTATTCTGCTGCTGCTGCGTTGTTGAATACTCTTTCATTATGTGACAGGTTAGATAATCTCTGTTTATGCCATGGGGGTATGGTTTTTAGTATAGATGGTGGGTGGTTGCTATTGATGTTTACATAGATGGGAGTGTCATTAGGTTTCTTGTATGGTTTATATATGGTAGTTGTTGAGGTCAAGTGTTATGTCTAAGTAGTTCACTACCTTTTTGTTTGCTTCGATGGTGATTTTTAAGTTATGGTTTTTGGAAAAATTTTGCATAGTTCTTTTTTCTTGTTTTCAATGGTTCTTGGATTGTTGTTTAGCGCAAAAAAGAACTATGCAAAATTTTCCAAAACCATAACTTAAAAATCACCATCGAAGCAAACAAAAAGGTAGTGAACTACTTAGACATAACACTTGACCTCAACAACTACATATATAAACCATACAAGAAACCTAATGATTATGTAAACATCAATAGCAACCCACCCACCATCTATACTAAAAACCATACCCAATGGCATAAACAAGAGATTATCTAACCTGTCACATAATGAAAGAGTATTCAACAACGCAGCAGCAGCAGAATACCAAGAGGCATTGCAAAAAAAAGTGTTACAGCTACAAACTACAATACAACCCAGATAACAACAACATGACAAAAACAAAAAAAGCAGGAAAAGGAAAATCACATGGTACAACCCTCCATATGATGGACGAGTAAAAACAAACGTAGGGAAAAGATTTTTTAAAATTCTGACAGCATCCTTCCCAAAAGAACACAAATTGTCCAAAATATTCAACAAGAACACCATCAAACTATCATATTCATGCATGCCTAACCTTAAAAATATAATTGATTCATCCAACAAAATGAAAAGCAACACAGCAAAGAAGGGTGAAGAAAGGAAATCCTGCAATTGTACTACAAAAGAACAGTGTCCCTTAAGCAACAAATGCCTCTATAACAACATTGTATACCAAGCCACTGTGACATCAGAAAATGAAAAAGAAACATACATAGGGATCACTGAAAATCACTTCAAAACCAGATATGCAAACCATAAACAGTCAGTCATTCAACAAAGTAAAATACAAAAACCAAACAGAACTGAGCAAATATATTTGGAGACTTTAAAGAAAAAAAATAAACTATAACATATCCTGGAAAAATCATAAAAGGGCATCACCATACAATAACATTTCAAAAAGATGCAACCTATGTTCAACAGAAAAATGGTTAATACTATGCAAACCATACTTAGCAACCTAAATACTAAGTAGAAATAGTAAACAACTGCAGGCACAAATGGAAATCGTTGTCAGCAAACGCACCCTGAACTGTAAACAACCTGAAAAACCGAACAACACGTGCAGCCAATCCGCACGTGCAAACAGTGACATTAGGCCATATAACACCGGCAGTAGGCGACCCAACACCATCCTGAGGAGAGCCAGTGCTCGAAACAGATCTGTTGATGATTTTTAAAAACTTCCTTTTACCATACTATTTTAACAAATCATATCAATGCCAGTGATCTCTGATCAGATTTGATTGGGTCTAATCTTTAACAATCCAATATCGCAGGAGTATATTTATCACGTGGCATGATGAGAAAAAGATCATTCGCTCAGTTCCACGTCTATCTTCCTCTGCTCCACAGATGGTTCCATAAATCACTAAATGGATATCTGTCCAAGAGGGCTGCTCAAAATTTCCTTGCAAACACTGCAAATGTAAAAAAAAAATGTCTGCATCTTTCGGGCCTGACTGATGTCTGATTTACTTACATATTACAGGAAGCACAGAGTGCCGCCGTGCCACTGAACCCTTAGACTGGTATGGAGCTCTAGACTGCCGTCTTTATCAGTCCTCATTATCTTCATTATCGTCTTTATCAGTCCTCATTATCTTCATTATCTGCCTCCACTGACTCCATGAAGAGAAGATATACTTCAGGCCATTTGCACATTCGTTTTCCTCTTGAGCTGTGACAAATATAGAACCAATGTGTCTATTTTTGTTCCCTTAATAGACATATTTTAGGAACAATCGGTCCAATCTAGTCGCAAAAAATTCTGTATTTCCCTGTCTGCTGCCGCCCCCACGGTCAATACTGGCCCGTCTCCTGTCCACGTTGACTGTCACTGGTAATGGCGTTGGCTGTCACTGGTCATGGCGTTGTCTGTCACTGGTGATGGCGTTGTCTGTCACTGGTGATGGCATTGTTTGTCGCTGGTGATGGCGTTGTTTGTCACTGGTGATGGCGTTGTCTATCACTGGTGATGGCATTGTCTGTCACTGGTGATGGCATTGTCTGTCACTGGTGATGGCGTTGTTTGTCTCAGGTGATGGCGTTGTCTGTCACTGGTGATGGCGTTGTCTGTCACTGGTGATGGCGTTGTCTGTCACCGGTGATGGCGTTGGCTGTCAATGGTGATGGCGTTGTCTGTCACTGGTGATGGCGTTGTCTGTCTATGGTAATGGCGTTGTCTGTCACTGGTGATGGCGTTGTCTGTCTCTGGTAATGGTGCTGTCTGTCACTGGTGATGGCGTTTGTCTGTTACTGGTAATGGGGCTGTCTGTCACTGGTGATGGCATTGTCTGTCACTGGTAATGGGGCTGTCTGTCACTGGTAATGGCGTTGTCTGTCACAGTTGATGGCGCTGTCTGTCTATGGTAACGGCGTTGTCTGTCACTGGTGATGGCATTGTCTGTCTCTGGTAATGGCGCTGTCAGTCTATTGTGATGGCATTGTCTGTCACTGGTAATGGCATTGTCTGTCACTGGTGATGGCGTTGTCTGTCTCTGGTGATGGGGCTGTCTGTCTATGGTGATGGCATTGTCTGTCACTGGTGATGGCATTGTCTGTCTCTGGTGATAGCGCTGTCTGTATCTGGTGATGGCGCTGTCTGTCTATGGTGATGGCGTTGTCTGTCACTGGTGATGGCGTTGTCTGTCTCTGGTGATTGCGCTGTCAGTCTATGGTGATGGCGTTGTCTGTCACTGGTGATGGCGTTGTCTGTCTCCGGTGATGGCGCTGTCAGTCTATGGTGATGGCGTTGTCTGTGACTGGTAATGGCGTTGTCTGTCGCTGGTAAATGGCATTGTCTGTCACTAGTGATGGCGCTGTCTGTCACTGGTAATGGGCGTTGTCTGTCACTGGTGATGGCGCTGTCTGTCACTGGTGATGGCGTTGTCTGTCACTGGTGATGGCATTGTCTGTCACTGGTGATGGCATTGTCTGTCACTGGTGATGGCGTTGGCTGTCACTGGTGATGACATTGGCTGGCTGTCACTCGTAACCACGTTGGCTAGCACTGATGTGATGACGTTGGTTGTTAATACTGACCACACTGGCTGTCACTGATGACGATGTTGACTGTCTTTAGTAACGGTGTTGGCATCATTAGTGACGATGTTGGCTGTCTTTAGTTACGGGTGTTGGCTGTCTTTAGTGAAGATGTTGGCTGTCTTTTAGTAACGGTGTTGGCTGTCCTTGTTGACGGTGTTGGCTGTCTTTAGTAACGGTGTTGGCTGTCTTTAGTGAAGATGTTGGCTCTCAGTAGTGACCATGTTGGCTGTCATTAGTGACGATGTGGCTGTCTGTAGTGACGGTGTTGGCTGTCTGTAGTGTCCATGCTGGCTGTCATTGCTGACGGTGCTGGCCGTCTTTAGTTGGTTGTCTTTAGTGACGGCGTTGGCTGTCTTTAGTGACGATGTTGACTGTCTGTAGTGACGATGTTGGCGGTCTTTGGAGCCGATGCTGGTTGTCATTAGTGACAATGTTGGCTGTCATTAATGACGGTGTTGGCTGTCATCGGTGACGATGTTGGCTGTCATTAGTGACGATGTCGGCTGTCATTAGTGACGATGTCGGCTGTCATCGGTGACGATGTCGGCTGTCATTGGTGACGATGTTGGCTGTCATTAGTGACGATGTTGGCTGTCATTAGTGACGATGTCGGCTGTCATTAGTGACGAGTGTCGGCTGTCATCGGTGACGATGTCATTGGTGACGATGTTGGCTGTCATTGGTGACGATGTTGGCTGTCATTGGTGACGATGTCGGCTGTCATTGGTGACGATGTCGGCTGTCATCGGTGACGATGTCGGCTGTCATTGGTGACGATGTTGGCTGTCTTTAGTGACGATGTCGGCTGTCATTAAAGACGATGTCGGCTGTCATTGGTGACGATGTCGGCTGTCATTAATGACGATGTTGGCCGTCATTAGTGACGATGTCGGCTGTCATTGGTGACGATGTTGGCCGTCATTAGTGACGATGTCGGCTGTCATTGGTGACGTTGTTGACTGTCATTAATGACGATGTTGGCTGTCATTAATGACGATGTTGGCTGTCATTGGTGACGATTTTGGCTGTCTTTAGTGACGATGGTGGCTGTCTTTACTGACGATGTTGGCTGTCTTTAATGCTGATGCTGGCTGTCATTAGTGACGATGTGTGGCTGTCATTAGTGACAATGTTGGCTGTTTTTAGTGATGAATTGGCTGACATTAGTGACAATGCTGACTGAAATTAGTGACAATGTTAGCTGTCACCAGTGTCGGTGTTGGTTGCCTTTATTGACGATGTTGGCTATCTTTAGTGATGATGTTGGCTGTCATTACTGACAGTGTCGGCAGTCTTTAGTGACGATGTTGGCTGTCATTACTGACAGTGTCGGCTGTCTTTAGTAACGATGTTGGCTGTCTTTAGTGACGATGTTGGCTGTCTTTAGTGACGATGTTGGCTGTCTTTAGTGACGATGTCGTCTGTCATTACTACTGACAGTGTCGGCTGTCTTTAGTGACGATGTTGGCTGACATTAGTGACGATGTTGGCTGACATTAGTGACGATGTTGGTTGTCTTTAGTGACGGTGTTGGCTGTCTTTAGTGATGAAATTGGCTGTCATTAGTGACAATGCTGGCTGAAATAAGTGATGATGTTAGCTGTCATTACTGACGGTGTTAGCTGTCATTACTGACGGTGTTGACTATCATTACTGATGGTGTTTGCTGTCTTTAGTGACGATGTTGGCTGTCTTTAGTGACGATGTTGGCTGTCATTACTGACCATGTTCGCTGTTATTAATGACCTTGTTGGCTGTCATTACAGACCATGTTGGCTGTCATTAGTGACAGATGTTGGCTGTCATTAGAGACGATGTTGGCTGTCTTTAGTAACGATGTTGGCTGTCTTTAGCGACGATTTTGGCTGTCATTAGTGACGATGCTGGCTGTCATTAGAGACGATGTTGGCTATCTTTAGAGACGATGTTGGTTGTCATTAATGACGATGTTGGCTGTCATTGGTGACGATGTTGGCTGTCATTAGTGACGATGTTGGCTGTCATTAGAACGAAGTTGGCTGTCTTTAGTGTCGATGTTGGCTGTCATTAGTGACAATGTTGGTTGTCATTAATGACGATGTTGGCTGTCATTGGTGACGATGTTGGCTGTCTTTATTGACGATGTTTGCTGTCTTTAGTGACGGTGTTGGCTGTCTTTAGTGATGAATTAGCTGTCACAAGTGACGATGTTGGCTGACATTTTGGTGACGGTGTTGGCTGTCATTACCTTAGTAACGATGTTGGCTGCCTTTAGTGACGTGTTGGCTGTCATTAGTGACGGTGTGTTGCTGTCTTTAGTGACGGATATTGTTGGCTGTCTTTAGTGACGATGTTGGCTGACATTAGTGACGTTGGCTGACATTAGTGTTGGATGGCATTATTGACCATGCTGGGTGTCTATCGCGAACTGTCTTGATGAATGGATGTCTGCATGTGGAAATAAGGCAATCTGGTGAGGAAGGGGAAAAGAATGCTGACAGAATTCCTCCGTGCACCTCCCACACATCAGACAGCGAAAACACAACACGAATTGATAGCACCAATTCCACCTACGATGTAAGTTAATAAACCTGTTTTGGATCAACCTTCTCACACTCACACAAGCAGGGAAATGGCTGATTAGCGTCATCATCTGGGGACTCAGGAGATTTCACACCCCGGGGTGCTACAATATCTTAAAATTAAAAAAAAGGGGGTGGGGGTGGGGAGAGGGATACAAATGGAAAGCTTGACAACACATATAGTAAAATTACGCCCAATGGGTAGGAGAGCTCACAAGTGCACGCCTCAGATTAGACACACATTCACAGAACACGAAAGGCTTCTTAGAAATACAGGCTTCAAAAGGAAAAGAAAGCAGTCAAAAAGCTCTCCATTGAGTTCAAAACTCCCCCTCCCGAAAAAACGCGGGGGGGGGGGGGGGGGGGGGGGGGGGGGGGGGGGGGGGAGACAGTCTTCAGCGTCAAAGCAATACAAAGCAATACAGTATAGTATTCAGCAACAATACAATCCAAAACAACGCAATATAGATTCAGCGAC
>JADBJO010025119.1:15000-24191 GCA_016801955.1 Conus betulinus
TGGAAGGAGGGAAAGCCAGAAGGAGTGGGAACTGGAAGGAGGAAAAGTTAGAACGAGTGGGAACTGGAAGGGGGAAAGCCAGAAGGAGCGGGGAACTGGAAGGAGGAAAAAGTTAGAACGAGTGGGAACTGGAAGGGGGAAAGCCAGAAGGAGCGGGAACTGGAAGGGGGAAAGCTAGAACGAGTGGGAACTGGAAGGGGGAAAGCCAGAAGGAGTGGGAACTGGAGGTGGGAAAGCTAGAACGAGTGGGAACTGGAGGGGGGGGGGGGGGGAGCCAGAAGGAGTGGGAACTAGAAGGGGGAAAGCCAGGAGTGGGAACTGGAAGGGGGAAAGCCAGAAGGAGTGGAAACTGGAAGGGGGGGAAAGCCAGAACGAGTGGGAACTGGAAGGGGGAAAGCCAGAACGAGTGGGAACTGGAAGGAGGAAAGCAAGAACGAGTGGGAACTGGAAGGAGGGAAAACAGCTCTAAGAAAGAAAGGCAGAAATGCAAAGAAGAAGAGAATGAAGGGCGTGTGTGAACAAACGGGACAAGAACACAGAAAGTGTACTCGAAAAGAGAGAAGACAATAATAAAGAAGTAGGCCAAAGTTAACCTAATCTACGATTTCTAAAAATGAAACTAAAAAGAAATGGAAATGAAAATGAGGCAGGGAACAGCAAACAATAAACAGTAAACAAGTGGGGTAATCTTTGCTCCCATAAGGAAACCTAACACAGAGTAACTTTTATTCAAGACTGGCACAGCCTTTTAAACTTGAATAAAGTCAGACAAATAAGCTGGGAACATGAAATTAAGAAATATGAAAACTCTTCACTGGCTGCATAAGGGAACCATCGCAATCCCTTTTAAAGGCAGATATATTTGTATATGCCTGCTCCGAGGCCTTTCGTCCGCGCTGGGTCGGAAACTCATCAGGGAGACACGGCTGGCTGTATCTGCGCTCCGGCGTCAAATAGAGACACACCACAGTCCATAATACCGTGGTGTTCTCACCACCAAGGTGCAAAAAAGAATCCAATAGCACCCCCGAAGCAGCCAGCGAAGAGTAGTAAAGGAAACCAAACGAAAAGTGTGGGGAGGAAAAAAGTTGCTGAAAAACTACAGATATTATGCAAATAGTATAAAATGTAGGGGGCAATTTTTGAGCCTACGCTTGAGGATCCACCCAAGGATGCAAAGGGAGATCAAAAGACAAACACAAAGAGACAGACAGAAACAAATACAAATAACCTCGATTTAATCAAAACGAAATTGGAAATGAAATGAGGCAGGGAACAGCAGTTGTTGGCCTGCGCTTGTTTTTCCCCCACTATTAGATTGTTCGTCTTTGTATTTGTCTGACTTTATTCAAGTTTAAAAGGCTGTGCCAGTCTTGAATAAAAGTTACTCTGTGTTAGGTTTTCCTTATGGGAGCGTCTCTATTTTGACGCCGGGAGCGCAGATACAGCCAGCCGTGTCTCCCTGATGAGTTTCCGACCCAGCGGACGAAAGGCCTCGGAGCAGGCAATACAAATATATCTGCCCTTAAAAGGGATTGCGATGGTTCCCTTATGCAGCCAGTGAAGAGTTTTTCATTTTTTCTTAATTTCATGTTTCCCAGCTTTTACTTCTTCACCTCCTGCTGCCCCCCCCCCCCCCCCCCCCTTAAGTTCAAAGTTTTGCCAAGTCATTACTATGAAGACCATTTAGTTGTTGGCCTGCGCTTGTTTTTCCCCCACTATTAGATTGTTCGTCTTTGTATTTGTCTGACTTTATTCAAGTTTAAAAGGCTGTGCCAGTCTTGAATAAAAGTTACTCTGTGTTAGGTTTCCTTATGGGAGCAAAGATTACCCCACTTGTTTACTGTTAAAAAGAAAAGTAATGAATTAAAACTACGGGAATCTCCGCCATTAAACGATACTGAGTAAAGGATGTATTGTAAAGTCAAGACTGGCCAGTTCTGTACCACCTCGGGTGGACTTACGGGTAGATGTGCCCGTCCTTGTTACATGAACATGGCGTGACTCATCCCCAGACGTGATTCAAGGGCAGCTCTTCGTTCACACAGTTCTTCATCAGCCCAAGTCATCTCAGAACAGAACACGTGGGTGACTCACACCAACCCACATAACTCCTGACAACATAATGAAGAGGATGAGTTTTGTCAGACTAACAAATTGCTTGTCAACGTCTGTCTTCTCGGTGTCGAAAATAACGGTCTATTTTCGATGAAATCCGAGAAAATTGTTGAAAATCTTACGGGTTTAATTGTCCAGAAATAAACAGGCTTCCTTTATCTGCAGCCGTTTCCTGTCAAGAACCTATCGAAAACCACGTTTCCTCCTAGAAGTTTTATGACCCCACACCACCCTCCCTATACCTTCTTACGGTCGTCTCCCTTGTATTAAATTTATGAGAGAGGAGAGAGAGAGAGAGAGAGAGAGAGGGGGGGGGGATTAATCTGACAATGAATTTGTTTGATAATCAGTCAGTATGGGTGCGTGCGAACTGGCATGCGTACGCACTCGTGTGAGTCCGTACCCTACGGAAATGTGCGCGCCAGCGCGTGTGTATCAGTATTTGTAAAAAATGTTATCATCATCATCATCATCATCATCATCATCATCAACGTTATCATTATCGTTATTAGTATCATTACTATTATTATTATTATCAGTATCATTATGTTATTATCATTGTCATTATTGTTGTTGTTTTTATCATCATCCTCATCATCATCATAATTCTTCTTCTTCTTCTTCTTCTTCTTCTTCTTTCTTCTTCTTCTTCTCATTATCATCATATGGATAATGCTCAGTCATTATTAGGGAAATTTGTGTATGATTGTTTTTGTTCTTCTATGACGACCATACTGTGTCTCATAAACCTGAGGTTTCATGACAAGAAAATTTTAAAATTTTGAATTAAATTTCACACACACACGCACGCACACACACACACACACACACACACACACACACACACACACACACACGTGTGTGCATCAGTCTCTGTCTGTCTGTCTGTCTGTCTATATATATATATATATATATATATGTGTGTGTGTGTGTGTGTGTGTGTGTGTGTGTGCGCGCGCGCGCGTGCGTGTGTGTGTGCTGTGCGTGTGTGCGCGCGCGCGCGCGCGTGCGCGTGTGTGTGTGTATGTGTGTGTGTATGTGTGTGTGTGTTGTATGATTTCCAATGTTCGGATTTGTCGCTGGTCTTCTTGTATGAATGTTTCACATAGTCCGACGAAATTATACGAACACTATCAAGGAACGGAGCTGAGACTGATCTGTGTCCGTCACGGGCGATGACAACAGACCGCATCTCCGGGAAGAAAAGATTCGGGGGGTGTGGGGGCACTGCAGGACAGGTGAAGTCGTTTTGCTACCCGGTGTTAACACACCAGATCCACCATCCCCTCCCCAAATTGTTCCCCTCTTTCAGGAAACAATACCGTTCACTCGACTTCAAACACGATTTCTCTCTCTTGTGTTTTCCGTCCATGAAGGATCAAAATGAATTTAGTTTTAAAAAAAAAAAAATGTTCTCATTAAAGACGTAAATCCGTGTGTATGTTTTCTTCCTACTTTCTTTCTGTCTTCTTTTTGTTCTTTCTTTTCTGCTTGCTTTTTTTTTTTTTCTCTCTATCTTGCCGTCCTGTCTTTTTTTTTTCTTCTTCTTTCTTTCTTTCTTTTCTTCTTTCTGGTTTTTCCTTCCCTTCTTCTTTCCGTTTCCTTTTCCGCATAAGCAAGTGAATGAGTTAGTACACCAAACAATAGAACGCTTTTTGTAACGAACGCCGAAACGCTAACGTCCACCTGAGGATGTCCATCAGTAACACAACAGACAGACTTGCACGGTGCGCGAGAGTTGTGGTTACTTGCTGGAGAAAAAAAAAGAGGTGGGAAAAAAAAGAGAAAGATGGAGGCCCCGCCTTTTGAAAAAAAAAAAAAGGGGGGGGGGGGGGGATGTCAAAAGAAATTTTTTGATATTGAAAAACAGGTCGTTGGGGGATCAAAAAAAAAAAAAAAAAAAAAATACAAATGTGTCATCTTGATACATGTGACGGACCGTTTTCCCGTTCAGTCTCAAATTTTCGTGCAACCGTGCTAACCGGAAGGTAGTCGTCCGGAAGCCGGTTGACTACTACTCAGCTGCGCGCCATTAAAGCCCGGTGAGCTGAACCAGTTAGGCAGTCTCTGCAGTGATTCCGGCAATGCAACTTTTCAGAAGGCCGAAGAGAGACTCAGCTGTGTTTTGTGGCAGTCAGGTGTTTATCATTCAGTGTTTATTTATTAGCAAACCGAAACCGTATTCCCGTTTAGGAGCGACTGAAACTTCCTCAGCGCACTTGTGAAGAATTTGTTTAGAAAAGGAAGGTATTTGCTGTGTTCTGTTAGCCTATGACTTGGTAGGGTAACAAAACCAAATGCAGTCGGAAAACATGACTAGAAGAAGTGAGTGTTAAAGGAAGTAGTCTTCAGAAAAAAGGTCTTATTCTAATGTGGTTTGCGAGAAGAGGGAGAGTTTTGATGCTACGGATAATAAGCTCCCAGAGTGAGCGACAGAGACTTTATATATGATCTTTGATGTGGATGAGTATTTAATTCACTCTTGATGTGAATATTGAATAGTTGTGTGTTGGTAAACAAGAGTGTGTGGAAATCTTTCCCTTACATATATTGAAGTGGATGAATCTTTTGGGGAAAAGATACCTTTTAAAATCTGGTGATTATATGAAATGAAATGAACATTCTTGTGTTACAAGAAAAAGAAATGAACATTTTGTTGTTACATTCATAGTTTGATGAAAAGTAATCATTAATTGTGTGTAACGAAATGTATTCATGGTTTATTGAAGAGGGTCTAGGTGGGAATCCTTTCCCCAATTTGGAAAACAGATTCTGAAAGGTATATATTGAAATCCTTTCCTGTGTAGTGCTGTGATTCCGGAAAAGGGAATGTTGTAGTGTAATGATGATTCCGGAAAATGGAATGTTGCAGTGTAATGATTCCGGAAAAGGGAATGTTGTAGTGTAATGATTCCGGAAAGGGAATGTTGTAGTGTTATGATTTCGGAAAAGGGAATGTTGTAGTGTTGAAGAAAGAATATGCTCATGTTTGTCCCAAGTTCATTGGAATGCGATGTGGCTAATGAATATGAATGAAGTCGTAATTGTAATGAATAGTAGCCATGATAATCAAGGTAATTAATCAGTTTCCCCCGGGTAGAAGTGTTTCCCTGGACTGAGGGGGACTGGCTGCTACTGTGTGAGGGTCAGGGGTTCGTGGATGTGTCTACCCCCTTCTTCTCCGCCGTGTGTCGGTGTGGAGAGATCGGCCTGAGTGCCGACAATCTACCCTACCTGCCACTGCGCCCGGGACCGACTATCCGCTGGGCCAGTTGGGCTGGAGACGCCGCTGCTGCCAAGCCAGAGCGCCGCTCCCGAGTTCTGAACCAGGGACCTGTTGGCTGGGCCGTCGCTGTGTTCTATGCTTCTGTGTGTGTTGGCCACAGCTCCTGTGTGAGACTGTCGCTTTGTCGCCGGCAGAGACGCCGTGAGTGTGTTAGTCATTTCTTTTGAGCCACAGCTCTGTGAAGTTATGCAAGTTCTGTGTCAGACTTGACGCTGTAGACGTTGGCATCTTCATCTTCGTCGTCTCGTCGTCTCCGTCCCGTCGTCTTCGTCGTTTCGTCGTCGTCGTCGCCGCCTTCATCGTCGTTGGAACCAGCATTAATAATAGATAGCGAATTTATATATAGATATATTTTGTGTCGTGCGCCCTGTTTGGCGTGTTTGAAGTATTGATATATACATGTATAGTTCTCTGTGTGTACGCCTTGTAGTTGGCCTGCTGACTATTGATGTGCTAGCATTTATTATATGTTTGTCTGATGGCTCGGGCAGCATAAAACGAAAAGAAAAGTATCGTTCTGTTGCCTGGCTGTCAATGTGCGGATGAGTGGGTGTGTGTAAGTAAATTGGAAAAGTCGTGCATGCATCCATAATTTCAGTGTCGGAGTCAGACAGACCGATACCCGCAGACGCCACTCATTCCATCCGTAACAATACATTTGTTCTTTTTGAACGAAACCGACCTGAATATTGACAGACAGTTGTCTTTAAAAGGAGGTTGTCTTGAGCAGGGACGTCCAGGTGAACACTACTTTGGATGGTGCGTTCAGCGGGTTAGTGTTACTAGCCTGTTAACACGTTTTTCTCTCTTTTTCTGCAGCAGACGCCTTCTCTTAGCATCCCATGTAACAGGCGTTGTACATCGGCAGTGGCACCCTTGTTCCCTCCGCATCAGATATTGTGGTCCATGGAAGCCTATTTCCAGGAGCTGAAATGTGTTCCAAAGGCTTTTCAAGGAAGCATTCAAGAGAAGTAGCAGTCTCAATTTGGGGTGTGCATATGTTTTGTTTGTGTGTGTGTGTGTGTGTGTGTGTTGTGTGTGTGTGTGTGTGTATAAATACGTGTGTGTGTGTGTGTGTGTGTGTGTGTGTGTGTGTGTGTGTGTGTGTGTGTGCATGCGCGCGCGCGTGTGTGTGTGTGTTTTCAGGTGGGCACTCAACTTAAGTTGCCTTTTAATTATAGTGTGTGTGTGTGTGTGTGTGTGTGTGCGCGTGCGTGTGTGCGCGCGCGCGCGCGCACGCGTGCGCGTCTCTGTGTATGTGTATTTGTGTGTATGCATATAATACATGTGTGTGTGTGTCTGTGTGCGAATCAGAGAGAGAGAGAGAGAGAGAGAGAGAGAGAGAGAGAGAGAGAGAGAGAGAGCTCTAAATCTTGCAGACCCCAAACGACTCGGTAACAAATAAACAAAAAAAACAAAAAAAAAACTGCACCAGAATATCAGCTTTCTGCCAAGAATAGATCTGTGAACGAAGAAGAACAACAATCATGTTCAAACCAAGGCCTCCACAGTTCAACAGTGGACATTTACAGCCCTATTGTGAAATCAAATCTCTGGTGTTGACCCACCTCAGGCATTCACGAAATCAAATGATAGATTGTGAGCCGCCTCAGACAGGTAAATTACGATGCTGTCTCGGCTGGCCTTTGTCAGATAGGCTAAGAACAGCCGGCCAACCAAACAGGGGATTCCAGCCTGGTGCCTTTGTTTATGGCCCAGCCACAGAGGTGCCAGGGCTGAAGATCAGGGATGAAGACAGCAGTACCAGCGTCAGAGGTGCCAGACACACAACAATCAATGTAAAAACAGCAAGATGAAAAAAAAGTCTGATGAAATCAGCTCTGACCGTGTGGAGAGAGCTAATAAGGGAAGAGGTGGTCTGTTCTCTCGCTTGCGTTTCTGTAGGGTTGCTCACGTCAGTTTGCTCTATAAACGCACTTGACGCATGCATGTGCAGATTTGCGTAGGCCTATGTGTGGGCGCGTGGAGGTAAGTAATTTCAACCCACATCCGATATATGAACTATTTACTTAAGTGGAAATATCATAGTTGTACACAAAAAACTATTGTCTTCGTAAAAATTTTGCAACTGTGATTGCCAATTAACCATGACAATTTTCAGCAAAATATGAACCATATACTACAGTATTTAATTACCAAAGTTATTCAACTCAGTACACAACAAAAAAGATGATTCACAGACATGTTTTCTCTGCAGACGAAGGAACACCCTGAGAATATTCATAGTGTTCCATGTGTTCAGCCTTAATTTATGAATTCTCTAACCAAAGTGCCTTGTGCACGAAAGTAATGTATACCATTTTTAAACTAATACAATTCTGCTTATGTCCATAATTTCTACCTGTCCATAATTTGGATTTCAATCACTAGAGGACAAATGTGAGGGATTAATTTTATAAATTTTCAGTGTTTCTATTTGCTCCTTCTTTTGCACACTGTCTGTTATTTCATTCCACTGTATACCACACTTGGGGAGATGGGACCCAACAAATATCAATTCTTATGCCTAGAGTTATAAAACAATGCAGTAAATGCTTTTATTTTCAAAAGCAAATCTTTTCTAGCTTTGCAGTCCCAACGGACTAGTGACTGTAAAACAGATAATCACCACCACAATTAAAATTTTGACAGAAAGGAATTGGTGTGTTATGAGTAAGTCAAAGCCTTCGGTATTGCATATAAGTTCTGCAGTATTGATCGAAAACCCTTCCTAGATAATATGATTTCCTGACATTTAAAGTTGGTATTATAAAAACCAGAACCACTGTCAGAGGAGTCCATTACTGAGCAATCTGCAAACACTTTTAAATGATTTTGATAGCTGTATTTTGTATGTATATATGTGTCTGTCTTTATCTTTTTTACTTATCTGTTATCTGTTTGTTTTGCGGGTCCCCAATCATAGAGCTAGATTCAGAGATTTGTTCAACTGGATTTAAAGATTATCACACACACACACACACACACACACACACACACACACACACCACACACACGCGCGCGCGCGCGCGCGCGCGCGCGCCGCGCACACCCACACACACACACACACCCACACACACACACACACAACTAACTATCCGCTGATTTCTTACGTAACTTAGTTTGAAAAGATAGAAAGCAATAAGGTGGACGAAGTCAACGACGTTTTGGTCTGGTTCTGTAATACAGATCCTGGTCGAAGGAAAAATCCCGGATTGGTTCGACTTCACCCCCGAGATCTATGCTCTCATGAGACCTCTTCTGGGACGAATGAACAAGCATTCACAACAGCAGAACAACACTCTCATTCTTTCATCTTTTTGGGGTAAGAACATATGAACAACGGCCCGTCATTCCCACAAACTGCGACGACGACAACAACAACAATTATAATAATGACACTAACTACTACTAGTACGACACCTACTACTGACTATGATGATGATGATGATGATGATGATGATGATGATAATATTAATTATAATGGTGATGATGATGATGCCACCACCATCACCAAAAACAAACAAAAGGACTTTACTACTACAATCCAAAAGAAGAAGAGTCGCAGAAATCGCATGGTTTGAACGGCAAAACTCGTGTGTCATTTGCACGTAGGTCCAACAAATCCAGATTTGAGGCAGTGCGCGTGATCCATGTATCTTTTTGTAAGAAACTGATGACGTATGGATGACATATTACTGTGATGAACCATAGAGGCCATCACACACACGCATGGAAATATCAAATCTCCGACTAAGAAATTGAATGATAATAGCCTGACATTTTA
>JADBJO010025120.1:0-12500 GCA_016801955.1 Conus betulinus
AAGAAGGGACGGCCAAAGACGGTGGGAAGTGGGACGGGGGGAAAGGGGAGGGGGACCCTGAGGACGAGAATGACCGAGAGAATAAGATGTCAAAAGAATAAAACAGAAAGCACGCACACACACACACACAACCCACACCCACACACACACAGATACACACACACACGCGCGCGCGTGCGCACACACACACACCCAACCACACACACACAACACACACACACACACACCGTCATCAGTACAATTATCAACAACACCACACACACACACACACACACACACACACAACACACACACACCACACACAGAGTCGTCATACAGTCATGAAACACACGGGAATAATCGTGCGCGCGTGCACGCGCACACACACACACACACACACACACTTACAACACACACACACACACACAACACACACACACACACACACACACACAACACACAACACACAATCATCATCATCACCATTACACAAACACCCACGCACACACACACACACACACGCACGCACACCACACACACACACAACACACACACACACACACACACACACCACCAACACACCCACAACACACACACAATGAAAGATCAAAGCCGGTTTCAATGAAGGAATGATGAATTAACACGAAATTAATGGCCTTTTTTTTAAACATTTCTTTCCATAGAAAAAATCAATGAAGTCAAATATTACAATATGCAAAATTGAAAAATGCTGTCAAAAACAAAATACAGTAGTAAGTGACGAATCAAAATTACCATTTACCAATCCAATACGTCAACAACATAATTACAAGCGAGAGAATTATTTCAATGTCACAACAACTAATACCAATACACATTTTGAAGCGCGGGATAGGGTGGGGTAAAGAAGGAAAAAGACAGTGTGTGTGTGTGTGTGTGTGTTGTTGTGTGTGGTGTGGGTGTGTGTGTGGTGTGTGTTTGTGGTGGTCGGTGGGTGGAGGGAGGGCGGGGGGGGGGGGCAGGGGGCCAGCGTGTTTTCTTTAAAAAAAACAGAAGGGAGCAGACAAAAACTCATGAAGAAAAACAACATCTCCTCCCACTCACGGAACGGATTAAAATGCATGTGAAACAATAGTTTGGAAAAATAAGAGTAAGCACACTTACACAATCACAGAGAAAGGAAAACGAGGCGATGTTAAACGAATTAGCTAAGTACGAAAGAGCCGCCTGCTCAAACAAATCGGCCTCAACCCGAGTATAAATCAGAATTAAAGGTGATCTTCTCTTACTAGAATCAAACGTTTGAGATATAGCCGGAAAACGAGAAGAAGATCAGAAAAACAGACTGAAGAAAGAAATCCGGAAGGAAGGAAAAAAAAGAATATCAAGAGAAGAGAGCGAAGGAAAAGAAGAACATGGGGGGGGAAAGAAGAAGGAAGGACAAGAGGGGAAAAGAGATGAGAGGGGGGAGAGAAGAAGGGGGGGGGGGGGGGGGGGGGGACGAGGGGGACGAGGGGATGGGGAACGCGCGACAGAAACGCGCACTATTTGACCAGAAAAAGAGCTGTGGTTCATGATGGGGGGAATGGAGATGACGGGAGACAGAGAACGAGAGGTGGGGGGGAACGAGGAAAACGAGGGATAAAGGACACATTAATCACGAAAAGAAAAAAAAGTGTCGGATTCCTGGTGTTGAGCGGGTGAATTCTGACATATATTCGTTGAAGAGTTCTATGTAATTTGAACTTTGCTAAAAAGATGTTGGTTTTGTTCCATAAACATGCGCTAGACTCCTTGAGACCCGATCTGAAGAGATCCGTTCCAGGCAGGGCAGAGGACATTGAGTTTATGAACAAGGACGACGATGATCATGAGAGGAAAAGAAGGGGGAAACAGAAGGGAAGAGAAGGGGGAAAAAAACAACACAGAGAGATAAAGAGAGATCAGGGACAGCGGGCTTCAAAATTCTGAAGTTAACTGCCTGCTCAAGAATGAAGATATCAAATATAACTCTACTCTTCCAATGTCTCCTTGTAAATCGATGTCATCCACACATCTCTTTTACAGCCCGAGGGATACACACACACACACCACACACACACACACACGGCAACACACACACACACACACACATAATATATATATATATATATATATATATATATATATAATATATATATATATATATATATATATATATATAATTTGGTCTACTCTTCCAACCTACCCTTGCATATCAATGCCATCCACACTTACTTACAGAGAGAGACAGAGACAGAGACAGAGGAGGAGGAGGATCGGAGGGACGAGGAGGAGGAGGACGAGGAGGAGGAGGAAGTTACGATGGTCCACGGTAATGAAACTTGATCTGATTAAACACCGACAGCCAATGCAAGTTCTCCGCATGAAGTCAGAGACATTTGGTCGTATCACTGGAATCAACCAGACTAAGGCAGCTTCTTTCTTCCGGCTTCCTTTAAAACGATCCTCCACGATGCATCCGTGCTATATCGCGTGGAAGAAGACACCATACACCACGACTAATCACCACTGTGCAGAAGCCCTTTCTTTTCATAATGTCTTTACGGGCTGTATATTGAGCTCGGCAGCTAAATCATTCTGAAACAAACAACAACAACAACAAATCATCGTTTATATTGTCATGAACAGGCCCACAAGTTTATGTAAACACCTCTCAAAGTTTGCTAAGAATTACAGTCTCTCTACAGTCTTTTGCTCTGAAAAACACTGAACAACTATAATCTGCCGCTTGATGATCTGAAATCAGCTCCTCAAACCTGCGTTTGAATATATTCCTGGCCTTAATGACATCCATGTTCCGCAAGTACCATTTCAGTTTCCACAGTTGATTATTTAGTCTGTCTAGAGACAACCTCTGCAACGCTTTAATCAATAAACAACATATCGTTGCTGTTTTTTTTTTTTCCTTCCTTTGGAGAAAAGCTTACAATATCACATGGAAATCCAACATCCTCATGGATCGTAGTCTGTGTTGTCGAGGTCATGTGATATCGTTCTCAGTAAAGAACCTGTTTGATTGATCGGTTGTTTTAAGTCAGGCACCAGGCTGTTTGACATCTCTACGAGCAGGAGTCGATAGTACCTCGGTGGACCTTTCACCTGCTTTCTTCAAGAATGACACTGACCGACACACACACAAAATTTAAAGTCCACTCTCTTTTTGTCAACTTTGCTCCCTATGCTGTTGGAACTACCTATGCTGGCGTACAACGTCGACTCCATCAGTGGGCCGTGGAAAATAGCTTGTTCAGCCCATTAAAACTCAATGTATCCACTTCCACAACTTTTCATCAATACTTTATTGACCCTGAAATTCATTTGGATAAATCTAATATCAAAGCTGTGGAAAAAAGTCCAAGTTCTTGGAGTATTTTTCGATCAGAAACTCATCTTCAAAAGTCAAATCTAGCCCTAAAACTTTTTTTTTCGTCTGAAACCAATAAATATTCTCCGAGTCACACACATGCGGACCACGCTTGTCCGCAGAGGAATATTTAAAGACAAGGGCAGTAACTTCTGACCGCCTACCAGTCGCAGAGAGCAAAGGCGAGAGGGAAGGGAAGGAGACGGCCACAGTTTGTTTAGATAGCGCACGGCTGCCAACAGCTGTCAGCTTCCTTGCGCTAACCTCCCACACCAAACTTTCCTCCCTACGCGTAATGTGATACTAGCTGTCTAGCTGATGGTGTGTTGAAAACAGTGTGTTGTGTTTTCGTCATTAATACTTTGCGCCAGAATACAGCGAGCTGTGGTCGATTGATGTCACTGGATTGTGGGTCTTTAACTGACAGAACGATACCAAACATGAACGGGTCTTCTTTCATACGCATTGCTGACAAGCACCACAAAGACTTGTCAACAAAAAAACAATTGAAACAGACAAACGAACACACAACAAATGAAATGAAAGTTCAACTCAGTGGAGAGCATGCGTCGTCCTTTCAATCACGCTCAAACTCAGACATATTGGACGTGCATATCTTTCCTTTCCAACTGATACAACATTATTCGCAGGACGCCTACCTGACAGCTGGTACAGGGCCCAAATAATCAGTCACTGTGGGCACTGGTCAGCTTCACTGGAGAACACTGCGACAGTTTCCCTAGCACGGCCTAAGCATGTTTTGCTTGTCTATCTGTGTGCTCTCTACGTGCTTGTGAAGCATGCCGATACTGATTCTATCACAATCACACCGTGCTTTAGTAAAGCAAGATTTTCGCATGCTACACATGCAGATGTCAGTTATAAACAATGAAATGCTTCGTACCTGATCTTGTACTTTCGCTCGTTTCCAATCATTTGAAACTGATGTCACATGTACACACACCAGTGCAAAATGTCGCCGCATTTTTCATCTTCATAGTGAGCCCTACCCCCTCACTCAACGACTGGGGGGTGGGGGTGGGGTTGGAGAGAGAGAGAGAGAGAGAGAGAGAGAGAGAGAGAGAGAATGCACACCCACACACACACCACACACCACACACGCGCGCGCGCGCGCGCGCGCACCACACACACACACTCACACATATATTAAGAAAACCACACACCCAACAACAGCAGTATATAAACAGATAGATAACACACACAACACACACACACACCCTACACACCACACACACATATGTATAGACGAGAGAGAGAGAGCGAGAGACCACTAGATATTCACACAGACACGCTGCGCGCGCGCGCGCGCACACACACAATTTCAACACGTAGAAGCACGCCGCATTAAACCACGCTTGGACTTTGTACTCATATTTTTTGCACACTTCATACTCTTATGTATGAAAAGAGAGAGAGAGGAGACGAATGGAGAGGGAGATTGGATGAGACGAGAGAGAGAGGACGAGAGGAGGGAGAGGATGGAGGCGGGGAAGGACGCGGGAGGCGGTGTGAGATGAAAAGAAAGGATGAGATCGGGAGCGGAGAGAGGAGAGGGAGGAAGGAGGGGGGGGGAGGAAAAGAGAGGAGAGGAGAGGCGAGGCACCAGCGGGAGAGAAAGAGAGAGTGGTTTGTTTTTTTGTTTGGTGGTTTTTTTTGTTAGCGAGAGCTGAGAAAGACAGCAAAGCTAACAAACAGCGACAACACAACACACACACCTCGCGCTGCGCGCCGCGCGCGCACGCGCGCGCCCACGAGAGAGAGATAGAGGATGATGGATGGAGGAGAGAGAGAGAAGACGAGAAAGGAAAGGAAAGAACGATGAGGAGGGAGGAGATAGGAGATAGAGGAGAGAGGAGAGAGAGCAAAATAATGCACGGCAAACCAGCAACAAACACAAGCACCACCACACACACACACACATCCAACACACACGGGCACGGGCGCGCACAACACACGCATTGCACACACTGGCACGCGCTTGAATTAGGGAGAGCAGAGAGAGAGAGAAGTGAGATAGGAGCGGAGAGGGAAGGGCGGGATGAGAACGGAAGAGAGAGAGACGCAACAATAATGGACGGCAACCATCACCAGCAGCACGCCACACACACTACACCCACACACACGACCCACACACACACACACACACAACACACGCGCGCACGGCGCGCGCGCGCAGCGCGCAGCGCGCACGAGAAAAGAAGTCTGAGCGAGACAGGACGAGAGACAGACGGAGTTGAGAGGATACAGAGGCTCGATGGAGAGAGAGACGGAGAGAGGGCAAACAATAATGACGGCAACAGCAACAGCACACACACACACACACACACACACACACCAGCGCGCGCGCACCACACACGCAGAAACTCACAGAGCGCGCACGCGCGGGGCACCACCACGCACACGCTTGCGCACGAGAGAGAGCGAGACGAGAGAGACAGAGAGAGATCAGAGATGCGAGAGAGAGAGAGAGAGACGAGAGAGAGAAGAATGATGACGGCGCTTGGTGGAGTGGCAAGTCACTGCACTACGCCTGGCAAGTCACTGTCACACTGACAACTGATGAACAACACCCACGAAAAAAAACGACACGCACACACACACACACACACACACACACACACACACACACACACACACACACACACACACACACACACAAACTTAACAACGCGGTATGAACCGAAGTTATATCAAACAGCACAAAGAAGAATCACAACACACAAATCACACACAGAGTTAATTATATCCAGTTATGGAGTGTGGAAGAAGAATAATCCGTAAAGCACAAGAGAAAACTTCACCACAGAAAAAAACCATGCAGTACTCAGTCTGCAGCAGCTGATAAACACGTGCGTGGTGTACGCACGATGCCAGCGCTTATCAAAGCGGTGAAGGTCACTATCAAGTTCAAACGCCGGGCCACTAGTGGAGGAGTTAAGATTTATAATCTTGCGTTTTTTTAGAAAGAAAACTAGAAACATTTCCTCTTGCACAATGATGCTATGAACCATGCTGATTATGTCTGGAGAGGGAAACACGATCACAGCCCCCTGTGTTAGGAGCAGTGATCGATCAAAGTTTTCAATAACTGAATTTTTGACACAGTCAGAATACCATACACCAGAAAAACTAAACAGACCGATTTTCTGCTAGGCCCGACTACCGTGGGACTGGGGTGCCGATAAGAAAAATCCTTTTTAGAGGGCTCTGATCCGCGCCGAGGTGGACTACAGTTGTGTTTTGTATCGTTGTGCAAGGCCTTCGTATTTACAAACCGCGCTTCCCATACACCATCAATGTCTTCGATTTTGTATGGGGGCTTTCTGCAACGCCTTTGTTGGCAATGTCCAAACTGGCCCCGTAAGGGGGGATAACTGTTGACAGAAGCTGAACGAACCATTCAGAAAGCCTCTTTCTATTAAGGGATCATCTTACGGGGTTAGATGTGGATACAGCCCCTTTGTTTACAATACTGTAGTGGTCGGAAAACCATCCTTCCTCAACCAGGCGACAAGAACTGTGAACTGTTGTTTGAACAGTATGCGACAAAGAAGGAGGGAAACTCTTGTTCCTGTGAGGCTACGGTAGGCGCAAATGTCGATAAAAAATATATATAGAGCAAACAAGGAAAACCCCCTTCCTCACCCCCCATCACTCCATAAAAAAAGAAGAAGAAGAAAGGAAACCCCTACCGCTGACACATACATACAGCAGAAGTATTTGAAGAAATGGAAGAATGTGAATTAACATACAATCAACACTGGCATGAACTTTTGATCATGAATAGTGTTAAAACCTAACAAACATTCGAACAGAAACAAATACAAGTAACCTTGATCTGGTCGATGTGAGGAGAAATGTTAAATAAGGACTGGAACAGTAAACAGTAAGTGACACAGCAAAAGGGCAATTCTTGCTCCCATGAGGAGGAGTTAATTGTATGCCCACCATCGCAAACGAATGCTGCCCTCAGCATCTCTTCACCTGGTACAAATGCGGACACACAGTACGCAGAACTATGACGGGCACTCCCCTGCGCCTGACATTCAGGATTTCCCCTCATACCAGTCATGGTTTGCAGTGTTTATTTCTGTTTTCGTGTGAGTTCAGGTTTACAACTATCAAGATCAAAAAGCGATGCCAGACATGGAAAGAATAGGGGTTATTTGTGTTCATTCATTATGTCAGATATTGTAGTTCGCTACTCACGCACTTATGAGGAAACTGCGTGGCACTGAACCATGGCGACACACTCCCCCCACGGAGCCCAGATTTCTCAAAGAGAAAGCGTTCGTGATTTAAAAAAAAATATATATATATATATATATATATATATATACAATGCAGTGCCATGCAATACAACAAAATACACGGAAAAGGCAATCTAAAACAGCAAATTAAAATGAAACGCATTATTAAAATGAAATACAGTACAATGCACGTTAAAATGGCATACAATACCATGCAACGAAAACCAAAACAAAGCAAAACGACGCTACATTGCAAATATGCCTCAGTACTAACAACACACGACACAGATGTATAAGCAATACATGACGAGCAACTCACAGCGTATTTGATCTGGTTGGGGTGGTACGGGATGCCGCCAAGTTGCGTACATTTGTCTATGTGCTGCCTCTCCGGGTCCCCAGGCACCAGAACCTCACTCTCCCCCCTCCGCCTGCCAGAACATGACGTGGACAAAGTTTGGTCAAGACGCCAGTGAAACCTCTCTGCGACGACTTCAGTCAGTGGAACCTCTCTACGAAAACATCGGTCTGTGGACCCTCAATGTAGCAACATCAGTCAGTGGAACCTAAACGTAACAACATCAGTGAGTTTGAACCTCCCTAACACATCAGTCAGTGGAATCTCTCTATAACAACATCAGTCAGTGGAACCTCTCTATAACCTCAGTCAGTGAACCTCTCTATAACCTCAGTCAGTGGAACCTCTCTATAACAACCTCAGTCAGTGGAACCTCTCTATAACCTCAGTCAGTGGAACCTCTCTATTAAAACATCAGTCAGTGGAACCTCTCTATAACCTCAGTCAGTGGAACCTCACTATAAACAATATTAGTCAGTGGAACCTCTCTATAACAACATCAGTCAGTGGAACCTCTCTATAACAACATCAGTCAGTGGAACCTCTCTATAACAGCATCAGTCAGTGGAACCCCTCTATGATAACACCAGTCAGTGGAACCTCTCTATAACAGCATCTATCTACTTTTCTGTAACGATCTCAGTCAGATAAATAACGACATCGGCCAGATGAACATCTGTCTACAATGACCTCAGTCAAATGAACCTCTCTGTAAGGACCTCAGTTAAGAGCCTATGAGAAGATGCCAATCAATCTTAATAATGAACCTCTCTGTAAGGACCTCAGTTAAGAGCCTATGAGAAGATGCCAATCAATCTTAATAATGAACCTCTCTATAAGGACCTCAGTTAAGAGCCTATGAGAAGATGCCAATCAATCTTAATAATCGAATGCACACCCGCACAAACACGCACAGGAACGCATGGAGGCCAGGGAGGTGTGTGAAGAGGGAGAGTGGGATTCAGGATTCCTGAATCCCACTCTCCCCCATCTCCAGTGCATCTCCCGTTTCCCCCAACATCCCTCTCTTTATTCCCCTTTCCCCGCCCCCCTTCTTCCCCCCGGATTTCCCCCATCCCCTATCCCTACTGCTAACCGCTCATCTACCCCACCCCCACCCCCCCTCTCGTTCCCCTTCCCCCTACCTTCAAAAATAAAAAAGAATTTTGAAGTGACCGTTCTCGATTTAATAAACGTAAAAGAATCGTCCGACTTCCCTTCCACCTCTAGCCTCCACCCCCGACCCCTCCCACCCCCGCCCCTCCCTTTCTGCCCCCATCCCCTTCTCTCCCACTCCCCCTCAGCACCATCCTCTCCGCTCTACAATCATCTCAGGCACTGGGAGGGGGGGGGGGGGAGGGGGGCTATTAATAGCGATTGTGAGCCCCTTAACTCCCCTCCTCAACCTCCCCCTCCCTCTTCCCATCACCCCCGCCCCCTCCACTTTATCCACATTCTTTCCCACTGGCGAGATGATCCGTTACTGGTTGTGGTATTCACATGCACACGCTAGGTCTACAGTTATGTAGTGGAACACCAAAAGGCCCCAAACCTTAGCACGTCCCGCGCGAGGTCGCGCAACCGCACGCGCATCTCTTCGTTGATTAGTCCAAATGTTGCGTGCGAAATTCTGACCAGAAATCTGCCCGCAACTGCGGCTGCACACCAAAAATTAAGGCGCTCAAGCCTTCCTTAAGAAATCAAGTATTAATTTATAGGCAGGCACAATAAGATCGTTTTCAGAATTTTTATTTGTGTCTGAAAGTTGATTGACCTTCTTTTCTTTCATATGCCACCCCCCCCCCACCCCCCCCCCACCTCCTATCAAGGTACGTGCCAGGGTGTTCCAAGCAGACAGATTACAATGAAAGTAAAGGGACTATTTTGGGAGAAACCGCCTGGCGCAAAGATAAGGTCACGGGTGAGTGCGAAGGCCTGACATGTGAGGTCAGGTAAGAGGGGGGGGGGGGGTAGCTCATGGGTTTCTAGACTGTGAATGATTTCATCGGGGGAGAAATCCCTAAATACTAGTGAAATGATTGGTGAGGAATTCTTGACTTGATCGCTCATCAGTTTATAATCGATTTGGGGCTCAAATTCATACTACACCTCAAAACGTCTGGACGGATTTCATAGTGATTTAGAGCAAAATCTTAATTGTGGCTTGTGGTCTGAGCCCGTGACTGCGGCAGCCATTGCGCCCGCACTTTCCAAGCACTGCAAAATAGGACATTTGCATAAGAAAGTGTATTCTCTCTCTCTCTCTCTCTCTCTCTCTCTCTCTCTCTCTCTCTCTCCGGATAATAATTATCCCCGTCTAAATTATTCAGCTGCCTGGAAACTAAATGCAGCCGAAACAGCCAGATACAGCCCGAAATACACGCGTTTCTGAGCAATCAACAAAGAGATGCGCGCGCATGTCGTTGCCTCCCCATTGCGCGCATAACGGCGGCCCCATTGGGGTCTTTTGATGGTCCACACAATTGTGGACTTCCAGCACCAGCGAAGGGACCAGGTGGGACTCACTGGCTGGAGACCCCGGCAGTGATCCATCAGATCGCTCATCCTCTCGGAAAACCCCGGGGCGAAAGCGTTGGGGTCAATGGCGACGAAGCACTGGCCCTGCACGTGATAACAGACAAAACGGGCACTGAGTGGTGTTGGCCTGGACGGGGTTTGCTCTGAGTGTGATCAGCAACGTACTGCACACACACTACATGTGTATTTTTTGTCGTTTAGGTCTGCATAGATCACGTGCGTATGCGCGCGCACACACACACACACACACACACACACACACACACACACACACACACACACGCACATAGATAGATAGATAGATAGATAGATAGATAGATAGATAGATAGATATACACGACACGCACATCACCCCCCCCCCCCCCCACACACACACACACACACACACACAGAGTGTTATTACAGTATGTCTTTTCAATGCGCACTAAACACACACGCACACACAAACACACACAAGCACGCACGCACACACACGCACGCACGCGTTCGCATGCACATACACATTCGCGCGTGTGCACACACACACCACACACACACACACACACACACACCGCCAAGACTCTCAACACTCCAACCGCCCAACAAAGCCCAACGCACAAGCCAATCGCTTTTCGTCGCCAATAAATCACCAGCTCATTCATTCAACCCTTCCTCTGGCTTCGTTTCTTTTTCATCAAACACTCAAGTGAGCAAGCTGGCCAACAATTCATTCATAGTTACCTGTACCGCCTCGTTTGCCAGCATGTCATCGTACAAAATCTTCCAAGCTGGTCAGTGAGCGGGCAGTTCTTTCATTTGTTTGTCTGTTGTTGGTTGGTTGGCTGGTTGCTTGCTTGCTTGCTTGCTTGCTTGTTTGGTTTGTTGGTTAGTTGGTTGGTTGGCTAGCTGGTTGGTTTGGTTGGTTGCTTGCTTGTTTGCTTGGTTAGTTGGATGGTTGGCTGGCTGGCTGGTTGGCTGGCTGGTTGGGTTGGTTGGTTGGTTGGTTGGGTTGGTTGGTTGGTTGGTTTGCATGTGTGTTTGTTGGCCTGTGTGTTGTTGCGTTCGGTTCACCAGGTTGGCCTCTCTGTCGTTGGTCTTCCACCGGCGCACGTGGGGCCCATAGGCGGCTCCGGACAGCAGTCCACAGAAGACTTCCACCATCATTCCCAGCCCGTAGCCCTTGTAGCCGCCTGACATAGTACAAACAATATGCATTTGAAAGTCAAGTCAAAATTATACGTATTGAAGGTTGAAGGTTAGCTGTCAAGATTTTGTTTGTTTGTTTACATCCTGCCCTCATCAAAGAAAAGAAACATCTATAGCATGCAACAGGGAAAATAACAATCAAAAGAAAGAAACATCTATAGCATGCAACAGGGAAAATAACAAACAACATTTTCAGAAGCACACAAAACTACAACCACACACGTATGTACGTTGCTCATATTACAACATATGAAATAATAAGACAATTTCTGGAGTATTAATTTCAAATGCAATTAGAGAGAGAGAAACAGAGAGAGAAACAGAGAGAGAGAGAGAGGGGGGTGATCTTTAATTGTTGCATAGAGTTTCCATCAGATCGTTTTTAGTGCTTTTTTAAACGCCTGTTTCGAGGGACATGATTTTAAAGAGAAAAGACACACTTTTTTTCCATGCGATCCCTCCAGAGCATTCAAAACTTGATTTATAAAGGTGACTTAGGAGTCTGTGAAAAGACCGTTTATGCGTACGTCTGTTTCTATTGATGGCAAAGCTCTCGATGATTTTTCTTTAGAGCTGCTCCATTCATTTCATGGTGAATGCATAAGCATTGCTTGAAGTAGACAGATATACAACACAATACAGCACATTGTAAGTCAATACAATATATTGCGTCTCACTACAATACAATACAATGCATCACACATCACAACATGCATTACAGCACAGATACAGGGCAGCTGGCTACAGCGGAGGTTAGAGATTGAACGCCTCAGAATATCTCCAC
>JADBJO010025121.1:0-24190 GCA_016801955.1 Conus betulinus
CCACCTTTGTCGGTCCGGTTGGTTACGGTATGGATGGGTAAGTTATAATGAGCTGCATTGGTTTCAATTTATACTTCATTTTGATAGCATTTTCCTACGTATTATGCATGAACTGCAATATACCGATAAATAAAAGACTACTCTTGTAAACCAGTAGGCACAATTTGTTTTCAATACCTAAAAAGGATAGGGGAAAAAAAAAAATTCCAATAAAAAAAGATAGAAAAAAAAAAAACGTTAACTGTGTCCTCTTGTCCCCTCCCGTACGTGCCCCACTAACTATCCGCCCTTTCATCTGTCTGTTGTCTTCATCCACTGCAGTGGGAGTCATCCAGGAAAAAATGCCTTTCACGTCACCACCATCACTAGCCGCCCTTTCATAGTCTGTTTTGTGAATCAATCCACTGCAGGGAGGCATCCAGGAAATTTGCCTTTCTTTGCTTGTCGTTGTTGATGTTGGCCTTGTAGTTGTCACTTGCTGCTGCTGCTGCTACTAGATTTCAGTGATGATGAAAGAAAGTTGATAATATTACTTTATGAAGTTCACTAAAAAGCAAATGAGTGCTTTCAGATCCTAGAATTGCTGATTCGAAACTTGATTTTGATCAACTGGATCGGTAGAAAAGCCACCATCAGAAGCCAAGGTGTAACATTATTGAAAGCACCACTATCAACGTTTTCATGCTTGTCATTGCAGATTGCAGAAAGACTTTAAAAGACGTCACTGGTGATTGTAATCTTGTGACTGATCTGTCTCGTTCTTGGCGGACTTGTGTAAAAGAACCTTCATTCAGTGGAAGTCAAAAGACTGAAAGAAGGTTGTGATCAGGGAAGTGAACATTGAGTTCAGGAGAAACTGATGCCAGGCTCTACTGCCCAAAACATGTGAGTGATGACTGCAAGTCTATCTGATTCAATGATAATGCGTTATCCAAGGAACACCATCTAAGAAGCTGTGTGGCGAACATCTTCTGAGCTGTGACGACTAATGCTTGGGTGATCTTCCAGCTTGTCATCTGAAGCTCATGGTGTGGAGCTGTGTCTCACACTTTGGTGTGAGTGGTCTCATCTAGTGAAAAGAAAAGTGAACTCCAAGAAGTACATGTAAGTGCTACAAGTCCGTCTCCACCTATCTGTTGAGTGAATATTACCTCAGAGGCCATAGCTCTTCCAGAGGACACACCACCTCCATTCACAAGACAAAACAGTGGAAACCGAAACCAGTCCATTCTAATTCTGCTGTGACCAGCACAGTAAACGATCCCAGCCCCAGTTTAAAACTGTCAGGGTGGTGTTGAAAAACAAGGTTTATAAACCTCATGCATCATATTGTGGTGCGGGTCGAGGTGCTCCTTTGGTAGTTTCAGATCCTATTTCACTGTCTGCCACGAGATCTGATGCTTGTTCTGAATCAGAAAAACCACATGACCCGATACTAAGACATCAGATCTTCAAACAACAACACTTGAAACAGTTTAATTTTTAAGCCGCCAGATATCGTTACTCTGTTAATGTCACAATAATGAAAGTATGATGCTGATTTGACACGAGGCTGCAAGCTTTGTTTGGAGATCAAAGTTAAAGTTCTTCGCCTGAAGGAGGAAACACATACTGCCCCATGTGACACAAGACAAAACAGACAGTAGGAAACACAAACTGCCCCATGTGACACAAGACAAAACAGACAGCAGGAAACACATACTGCCCCATGTGACACAAGACAAAACAGCAGGGAACACATACTGCCCCATGTGACACAAGACACAGCAGGAAACACATACTGCCCCATGTGACACAAGACAAAACAGACAGCAGGAAACGCATACTGCCCCATGTGACACAAGACAAAATAGACAGCAGGAAACACATACTGCCCCATGTGACACAAGACAAAAACAGACAGCAGGAAACGCATACTGCCCCATGTGACACAAGACAAAACAGACAGCAGGAAAACGCATACTGCCCCATGTGACACAAGACAAAACAGACAGCAGGAAAACACATACTGCCCCATGTGACACAAGACAAAAACAGACAGCAGGAAAACACATACTGCCCCATGTGACACAAGACAAAACAGACAGCAGGAAACACATACTGCCCCATGTGACACAAGACAAAACAGACAGCAGGAAACACATACTGCCCCCATGTGACACAAGACAAAACAGACAGCAGGAAACGCATACTGCCCCATGTGACACAAGACAAACCGACAGCAGGAAACACATACTGCCCCATGTGACACAAGACAAAACAGACAGCAATGTTTGATGACCTGATCTGTCTGCCCTGTCCTATCCAAAACTGACAGTCTCACACTGACCATCCTCGTAAACAATAGCAGTCAAGTAATTAATGTTTTCCAAGTGAACAGTTAGTGTTGTTGTTGTTGTTATTATTATTATTATTATTGTTTTTACTATTATTATTATTATCATCATCATCATTATCATTATTGTTATTATCATTATTGTTGTTGTTGTTGTTGAGTATTACTATTATTATTGTTGTTGTTATTATTATCATTATTATTACTATTATCGTCGTCATGTCATCATCATTATCATTGGTATTGAGAGTCCCTATATAGCGCTTATCCTCAGTTGAAGACCGAGATCTAGGCACTTTACAATCCACGCTTTCCTCCACACAATGGGCTGCCTACCTGGGTAGAGCTGGCTGAATCGTTTGCTGGCGCCACAATCGTTTCCCACGTCGTTCAGTTTATCAGTCAATTCACTTATCGTTTATGTTTTCATTCTTCTGGTGCATGCAATGTAAAAGCCATACAAACCGTATCAACGGCCATACTGGCCGTCTCATCCACAGGTTTGTGATGAGATTTTGTTTGTGTGCAAGACGTTATGTGCACATTCACACACGGAACCTTGCTTTATAATATCCCCCTGTTCCGAAACCCCCAAGCAAAGTTTCGAACCTGCGACCCCAGGAACACAGGATCACTAGTCCGGCGCGCTCTTCCAGCTGAGGTGTTCCGGTCCTCAACACCACATTGTTGAACACAGTCTCATTGTTACATGACTTAAGTACACAGAATTTCATTCAAAGTGATGTGGGTAATGATAAAAACACTGTCATCCTCAAGTCCAATAGGGCAGAACAGTAAACGATAAACGGTATCTTTCTCAGAATTCAGGGACAAACGAACATAATCTTACCACCTCTCTTTTTATTGAATTTAACATTTTCATGTTGAACTTGTGTGAATAAAATATATGTTCGTGTTTACATGCATCAGGTCATTAAGTGTTCCTAATGTAATGCCCAAGAATCTTTTTCAGTGGGAGATATATGTATCTGTTTGCCATGGAGTGTTGCATCGTCTAACTTCACAATTCGGTCTCTAATCCGAATAATTGACTGAATCATTGAATAGAATATTGTCAGAAAAAGTAGTCAAAGAAATCTTTCCTTTTCACTCATGAGATTTTTGCTAGAAACAGCACAAAGCAATTTAGACTCTGCTAGCAAAGTTTTGTGTGCACTGCTACAAAACGAAGCCTTGTTCAATATCAAGCCTTTTTTTTTTTTGGTATTTGTATGCATTACCAACATGCATAGAGATATACCCGCCCTTTCTAAATACAACCCAAATTATACATTTCCCAGTTCATCCTAAAATGTAATGATAACGCTAAATGAAACACACCTCTTACCTGCTTTAGCAGGCCTGTTACTGTTTCAGCCAGTAACCCACATCTTTAGCCAGTAGAGATATAGAGTTCAGATTAGTTGTGCATAAATATCGTGCCGCGTGTGCACATTCTTATGACTTCTACTGCAAGTTCATTAACAGACATGAATAACAACATGGGTCTGCAAGTATTACCTTCTTTCACCCTATGGGCACAGTAAATGTAATCCATCCGTTGTCTGGCTCTACGTCCAGTCCTAACCTTCATATTACTTTATATAGACAATTTTTGCTTTTTCTCCATTTTTTTTTAGGAAGACCCATGCCATGTTTCCTACTATTGAACGCCTTTTCAAATCAGTTAACGCTATATATTTTTACGATGGGAACAACACCTTCTGTTGCTTGCAAAGTAAACACAAGGTCAACTGTGGAAAATGTCTTTTAAAAATCCCCTGTAGTGTTTCTCTACAAAACAATGTTTTTTTATCCCTTCGTGTCATGTAGTATTTTCAACTTCCGTTACAGATTCTTGTAGCTCAGATCACAAAAAATGCCTCTTTAATTGCTATGATTATTTATATTGCCGTGTTTTTAAAGACATGAAGTACAACAAAATGTGTTCTACAAAACCGCCAGCTACCCAACCGCCAGCGCATGTTTTGCATTTTCCCAGTCATTCCATCTGCCACTGCATTTTTCCTTTCATTCACACCCTTTTCAGCACACTTCTGGTCCCTCACGTTCTTACAAGTTTAGTGAACGCATTCTGTTGAATATCAACTTGTCATCTGATGGACAGCATTTTCATGCAAAGCTTTTTGTAATGTTTCAAATGATCTTTCAAGGATATTGTTGTCTCAGTTTTCCATTGCTTTTCTTTTCAAAAGTGTCGATTTGTATTCCCTTTCAAGACTGAAACAGACTGCTGCATTTCTAAAAAAAAAAAAGAAACAACAAATATGTAAGCGGATTGCCCAAAACCTTTCCATCAAAAACAGACGCTGTGAAATCGAGACGAAACCGATATGTTCAAGATTTTTTTCAAAAACACGCTGTATTTTTTTTTTTTTTACAAATACGATGCTGTTCAGATGTACATGTATGCACGCTCGCACACCCACATCATCAGGGAATGACATGACATGGAGAATGCGCACTTGCAGGTCGTGCACAAAGCAAGCTGTTCCCTCTTTCTGTCCTCTAAACATGGCTACCATTGAGGCCTGGCAGCATCGATTACTTTTTCCTGGAAAGATTCGCTGTCTGTGTGTTTTTGGTGAAACAGGAGCACACGTTCGTTATCAGCTCATCTGTTCTGTCAGTCAAACGCAGTCAGCAACTGTAATGTCTGGAACCGTCATCGATGTTCATATTTTTGTCAATAACAAGAATGGCTATTCCAGCACAGAAGGCATGCCTGACACTGGCCAAATTACTATATAACATATAAAAACAGGGCACGAAAGTAAATACACAAAATTAAATTTTAAGCAAACATCCCTCTGAGATGTTACGAGCTGTTAACAGACATAAACAAAATGCACAAAAAGAACAATCGAAGTCAAAATGAGAATAACAACGTAGGCTCTAAAAGAATAATAGGAAAATAAGGACACTTCACAGTCATAGAACAGGTACAGCCAGGCTGTTGTTTTTGTTGTTGTTATTGTTGTTGTTGTGTTGTTGTTGTTAAACTTTTTCTTTCCAAACCCTGTACTTTTTTTTGCTAGGAACGGTCTGAGCTGTCACAATCTCATTAAGTGACCACTTGCAGAATTTTGTATCATGTTAAGATCAAACTGATTAAGAGTGATCTATGTTGCTCTCTCTCTCTCTCTCTCTCTCTCTCTCTCTCTCTCTCTCTCTCTCTCTCACACACACACACACACACACACACACACACACACACACACACACCACACACACACATGAAAAGAGAGAGAGAGAGAAAGTCTTAACGACTACCGGATTTTAAACAGGTCACTCAGCTAGGAATAGTACTTACTTGGAGCTTTCGACAGACCTCCATCTGTCTTCTTCAGCGGTGGTGTGGCTACTGGGTGAACTGGAGTTCAGTGCACACAACCACGGGTCGAACCCTGGTCATGTGACTGAACAATGAGGGTGTTGTACACCGATGGCAAGGTGTGTCTGCCCCGGTCCCGGTTGAGTGTGGGGTTGTTGGCGGCAATATGTATAGCCTCCTTCACCCCACGCTGAAACCATCTATTGTCTCGGTCGAGAACGCTGATGTTTTCATAGTCGAACTGATGTTGCTGGGCGTGTAGATGGGCGCCTACTGGTGATGATTCCCTTTTGTGTTCTGTCAAGCGTTTTCGAAGGTTTCTCTCAGTTTCCCCGACATAGTTCTCTTCACAGTCACGACAGTCTATTTGGTCCAGACCTGACTTCCAGTTTGTCAATTTTGTCCTTGGGGGCGACCAGCTGGCTGCGGATGGTGTTGATAGGTTTGGGATGCATGGAGACGCTGGTTTTCCTTATCTTTCTGCTCAAGGCTTCAGTCGCACCGAGGACATAGGGGATGGTGACATGTCCTTTACGCCTGGTTTGGTCTTGTTTGGTGGTAGGATGCGGTGTGATCTTCTTGCTAGCCAGGATGTTCCACGCCCACTTCTCATAGCCTGATATGGTGAGAACCAGTTTGAGGTGTTCCATTTCCTGGTCTTTGGCATCCTGAGTAGAGCAGATGGTGTTGGCCCAATGGGTGAGGGTGCGTATCACTCTGAGTTTGTGTTCCAGTGGCTGGTGGCTTTCGAAATGTAGGTACTGGTTGGTGTGGGTAGGTTTGCGGTACACACTGAAGGAGAGGCTGTCCTCTGTCCGTGTAATGAGTGTGTCTAGCATGCAATTGAGTTGTTCTCCTCCACCTCATGAGTGAGTGAATTTGATAGCAGGGTGTTGACTGTTCAAATGGTTAGTGAAGTCTTCCACCAGCTTCCCTCTTGAGGATGGTCATGGTGTCGTCGTCCACGTAGTGGCCCCAATAGCGTGGAGGAGAATGGTAAGACGCCAGGCCTTCTCCTCAAAGTCCTCCATGAAGAGGTTGGCTACAATGGGGCTGACTGGAGAGCCCATGGCCGCTCCTTCGGTCTGCTGGTAGAAGTTACCTTGGAACGTGAAGTAAGTGGTGTTGAGACAGCAAGCCAGGGAGTTCACAGATGCTGTCCACGGAAAGCGTAGTACGCTGGGGCAGAGTGTCGTCAGCCTGGAGTCTTGCTTTGATGATATGGATGCTTTCTTTGATGGGGACGCTGGTGAACAATGCCGAAACATCATATGATACCAGGCACTCGTCAGGAGAAAGGGTGCAGTCTGTCAGTTTCTGAACCAAGTCCGCACTGTTGATGATGTGGTGTTCTGTCGTGTCAACCAAAGGAGACAGGATGTCTGCCACAAATCTCGCCGTCTCATACATGAGGGAACCTCTGGAAAGCAACTATGGGATGGAGAGGGGACGTCTTTCTTGTGCACTTAGGAAGGCCGTAAAACTTGGGGACATCAGTGGTTGATGGGTACAGTTTTCTGTAAAAGTCAAGGGAAAGTCCACCCGCCTCCTTGAGACGTTTGAGCAGATCCTTGAGCTTGGTGGCATACCTGTTGGTGGGGTCTATCTTGAGAGGCTGGTAGGTTTTTCTGTCATCCAACAGTTGACTGGCCTTGTCATAGTACATGGACTTGGAGATGATGACCGTGGACCGACCCTCGTCGGCTGGGAGTATCAAAATCGTGTCATCTTTCCTAAGTCGGGCCAACGCACGCCTGTCCTCAACAGGAATGTTGGGTTTTGGCGGTTGTGCTTGTTTCAGGATGTTGACACATTCCGACCTCAGATGGGACGCCTCTTCTGTATGCGGGCCCATCTGTCTGCAGGCGGTTTCGATACTCGTGATGTAGTCCACGATGGGGAGTTTGTCCGGGGTCACAGCAAAAAAAAGTCTCTTTTCCAGCATTTGCTGTTCAGAGTCAGAAGTTCACATTCCGATAGATTCACAACCCATCTCTTCTTCACCCTGCGCGTCTCTTCTTCAGTCACAGGTACAATTGGAATGTGATCGTTCTTGTCACGCTTCGGTCTCGCCATTAGTTTCTCAAACTTACTTCTCTGGCGCATGCGCACTTTGTTCCATTCCAAGTTTTGAGTTGACTCAAGCCAGTCCTTCACTTCCGCCAGTATCTCAGTCGGTACGTCTGCACTCAACCTGTCCGAACAGAGATGGATATGTTGTTCTAATCCCTCGTTCCTCAGATTGATCTGCTTTATGCGCTCGTTCATCAGGGCCCGTTCCGTACGGAATAAGATGTTGCTTGCAGCTTTTCCTTTGACCGATGACTTGATCTTTAAGCTGGTCGGTAGGACACCGTGATGTTCACAGTGTAGCGTGAAATGCAGATGGTTTCGGAATCTCGCTAAGGCTCGGTGCGCTCCTTCCAGTTCACGAAAAATCTTGATGACAGTCCGGTCGAAATCGCGCGTACGAGACGTTGTGGAAGTTTTAACTGCTGAGGGGTAGACATAACGACTACCGGATTTAAAAAGGTCACTCAGCTAAGAATAGCACTTACTTGGAGCTTTCGAGAGAAAGTCATGTATTATGGCGGATTTGAATCCTTTCTTATGCCACACGTATTGCATAAGCAATTATCCACAAAACCAGACTCAACCCTCACCACTAAGACCAAAAGCTCTTGAGCAAACGATTACATAAAATGAAATTCCTCGCTGTAGCAATCATTGTCGTCCGCAGTGAGCTTAGAAGTTCGCGCCTCGAGAGTGATTGACGAGTCAAGCCAACACTGCATGGTATGGAGAGTGATTGACGAGTCAAGACACCACTGCATGGTATGGAGAGTGATTGACGAGTCAAGCCAGCACTGCATGGTATGGAGAGTGATTGACGCGTCAAGCCAGCACTGCATGGTATGGAGAGTGATTGACGAGTCAAGACACCACTGCATGGTATGGAGAGTGATTGACGAGTCAAGAGACCACTGCATGGTATGGAGAGTGATTGACGAGTCAAGCCAGCACTGCATGGTATGGAGAGTGATTGACGCGTCAAGCCAGCACTGCATGGTATGGAGAGTGATTGACGAGTCAAGACACCACTGCATGGTATGGAAGTTGCCCCTGCAACAGGCTGTCTGACTGTAAACTGCGTGGTATGGAAGTTGCCCCTCCGACAGGCTGTCTGATTTAAACTGCGTGGTATGGAAGTTGCCCTCCAACAGCCTGTCTCACTGTAAACTGCATGGTATGGAAGTTGCCTCTGCAACAGGCTGTCTGACTGTAAACTGCGTGGCATGGAAGTTGCCCTGCAACAGGCTGTCTGACTGTAAACTGCATGGTATGGAAGTTGCCCCTGAAACAGGCTGTCTCACTGTAAACTGCATGCTATGGAAGTTGCCCCTCCGACAGGCTGTCTCACAGTAAAGTAATGGAAGGCTGAGAATTGCTTCATGGGGACTGCCCATGTTGAAGTTTCGACAACACAAGATCTGTTTGATGACCTCACGGGCTGGTGGGCCTGCATAGCCCCGTGCTCCAACCTGTATGGCGAGGACTGTGGCATGGAAGCCAGATTCCTTCAGGCAGCTGGGTAGACTAGATACCCCTGTCTTTCAGATGTGAGCGTTCTCCATTCTGTTTTCGTCTGGCACATGGCTTTGATCAGAATCATCAGTTTGGTTGAATTTGAGAGGATTTCTATATCCAGTCTGATGCCATGAATTTTTTTTTTTTTTTAATTTTGTGTGTCGATCCCTGAATTTTGTTTTGTTTTGTTTTGTTTTTTTGTTTTGTTTTGTTTTTTTTGTTTTTTCGGTCTAGAAGGTCTACTACTGTGCACTCTCAGTCATCCATTTCCTCAAGTAAACCCAGATTCCACGCTCTGTATGTCACAGCTGCACCAGACCATGATTTGTGGCCTCATCTGTAGAACATCTTGGCTGGAGTTTTCTGGTGGCGCAATGTTTCATTGGCAATGTTACCGCATGTACGATTTCTTAAGGCAATTATATGTTTTGCTGTTTTTTTTTATTAACAGACAAAATCGCATCATTTTGGGGCAGCACATACTTGGATCTTTTACCGACAAAGTCATAAAAATTCAGAATGATTAGATTAATGATATTTGAAATATGAAACATCGAGTACAAGTACAGGTCCAACTGCACCAAAGGTGTATGGGAAGGGCTTTGATTGCGTCTCCGTGTGTATCCCCCCTGGGTTAGCACCGTTGTGCATGAACTCAGGGCATGTTCCACTGTTTGTAGGTCCTGGCAGAGTGGACACGTGGGGTCAGCTGATCTTCTTCATGTAATACAAGAGGGTTTGAACTCGAGGGCAGCAGGTCATGTACCGATTCCAAGATAAAGCTGATCGGAATAGGAACCATATGCCATGTTTTGTCCCAGCTGAGACTTTTCGGAAAATAGTGTTATCACGCAGTTCGTACCCCTCTTGGCCTTCTGGATCCTTTTAGCGTCTACTGCTTTCTAGAACTCATGTATCACCCCATCTCTCTTTGCTTTTCCCTTTTTCCTTTGACTATCAGTTCATTTCTCGCAGTCCTTGTCTGCTGGTGTGTGTGTGCGTGTGTTTCCTCTTATTTCCCTGACGTTAGGGTTTTCCTCGCCACGTCCATTGCCTCCTGAGATTCCAGTTTTCAATGATTCTTCGTCTAGCGCTGGGTGGGCCTAACAAACGTGTCTTCGAGTGCTCAAGCATGGTACATAATCTTGTTTTCCCGGTTTCTACTCCTCGACAACGGATTTCAGGGAGAGCTTCAGCTTCGCTTTGCGACAGACAGCACAGTGTCAGTGAGAGCAAGTGGGACACACGGCCATTTCTTTGTGTGTTGGTTGATTTCACGGCCATTTCTTTGTGTGTTGGTTGATTTCACGGCCATTTCTTTTGTGTGTTGGTTGATTTCATGGCCATTTCCTTGTTTTTTGTTGCTTTCACGGCATTTTTCTTTGTGTGTTAGTTGATTTCACGGCCATTTCTTTGTGTGTTGGTTGATTTCACGGCCACTTTGTTTGTGTGTTGGTTGATTTCGGCCTTCACTGGTTCCACTGTGCCAGCCTGACCTTGCACATCAAAAGAAAGCTGAAGAGTTTCAGGATCAGCATGAACTTGCGGTGCCAGACTTTGTGTTCGCCAGGGAGACCACGTTGATCTGTTATCTGCTAGCTTTTTTCTGGCATTGTTTGGTTTCGTTTCCGTGCTTAGCGTCTTTCAATGTGTCATCATACCACTTTACAAGACTTTGGACTGGTTCTTCTGTCACTGTTGGATTAGCCAGGCTAGCTCGCTGCAGTAAATCTCTCTCTCTCTCTCTCTCTCTCTCTCTCTCTCTCTCTCTCTCTCTCTCTCTCTCTCTCTCTCTCTCTGGCATATTAAAAGTTATCTGAAAAGATTTGGATTCGGAATTACGGATGTCAAAGTACATCAGCACCGATATACAAAGACTGAAAACATTGGTACGCTGTTTCCTTTAAGTAAAGAGGCAAATAAAGATGAATTACACTTTTTACTTGCTTGAATGTATAATTAGGAAATTCTGTGAAGACCCTTGTTCATTTCGAGCTGCTTTACTTATGGCAAATCACAATGAAGGAGTTTTAAAGAACATTGCATGTACTGATACAAAGCTTTTAAGAGGCGCTCAATTGTGCTCAGCCGCTATGAACTCAGCTGTGACAGTCACTGTGCATGTTTGTGTGCTTTTCTGTCAGCTACTTCATATCAGACGATGTAATATTGCCTTGCTGCGCGAAGAGCTATTCCTGTGCTGTACCTCATCAGAAAGGGGTCATGGGCTGTACTAATTACAATTGTTCGTTCGTTCGTTCGTCTCTCTCTCTCTCTCTCTCTCTCTCTCTCTCTCTCTCTCTCTCTCTCTCTCTCTCTCTCTCTCTCTCTCCTCCTTTTCTCTCTGTCTCTTCACCCTCTCTCTCTCTCTCTCTCCTCTCTCACTCTCTCTCTCGATCTCTCTCTCTCCCCCCTTTCTCTCCTCCTCTCCTTTCTTTCTCTTCTCTCCCTCTCTCCCCTCCTCCCTCCCGCTCTCTCTCTCCTCCCTCTCTGATCTCTCTTCTCTCTCTCTCTCTCTCTCTCTCCCTCTCTCTCTCGCTCCATCTCCTCTCTCCCCCCTCATGCCTCTCTCAAGATGTCAAGTGTTCTTTCTGTGTTTTCAGCATGTCCATCTGAACCATTGTCTCCTAAGCTCCCTCCTCCCTGACAGTTTCACACGTTTCTGACAGCTCTCTCTCTCTGATCTTATTGATTGGAGAGCGTAGACTCAGCTCTCTGTTGATGATGAAGAAAGACAAGTTAGGGAGAGGAGCAAGAAGGTATAAAAAAGAAAAAAATAAATAAGCGCCGAACCTTCAACAACACTATCTCCTCTCCCTCCCTCTCCAAAGGCCTCCCCTTCCTCTGCAAGTATTCTCTCTCCTCTCTCTCTTTGATCTCTCTCCCTCCCTGGTGTCCATCCCCCTCCCAAATTCTCTCTCTCTCTCTCTCTCTCTCTCTCTCTATTCTCTCTGTTCTCTCTACTCTCTCTCTTCTCTCTACTTTCTCTTCTCTCTTTCAGATCTCTCTTCTCTCTCTCTCCCTAAAGTCTCTCCTCCTCTCTCTCTCTCTCTCTCTCTCTCTCTCTCTCTCTCTCTCTCTCTCTCTCTCTCTCTCTCGCTCCCATGTCGCTCTCTCCCCCCACAATGCAGAGACAAGATGTCAAGTGTTGTGTTTCTGTGTTTGTCAGCATGTCCATCTGAACCATTGTCTCCTAAGCAGGGATGACAGTTTTGACGTTTCTGACAGCTCTAAGGAAGATGACTTATTGATTGGAGAGCGGCAGCATCTGTTGATGATGATGAAGAAAAGACAAGTTAGGGAGAGGAGCAGCAAGAAGGTGAAAAGAAAAAAATAAATAAGCGCCGTCACCTTCAACAACACTACTGCCTCCAAAGGCAGTGAAGAGAGCCTTGCAAGTATTCAACCAGCTTTGATGGTGCTGACTCTGGTGATGTAATTCTACTGGCTCAGTTCATGACTGCTGTAAATAACGAACAAGTATGGTTATTGTTTACTGTTTACGCCTTACTTGCTCTTTATTTACCGTCTACTATTCCTTCCCTCATTTCAGATTTCCTTTCGTGACATCTGTTCAAAGTCAGCGAGTGGATGTGAAAACCTCCCCCCCCCCCAACATACACACACACACACACACACACACACACACAACACACACACACCACACACACACACACACACACACCACACACACACACACACACACACACACACACACACACACACACACACACACACCCGAAGGGCAAAACAATTCTGTTCAGTTGTAAAGAAATAAGTACTAAAAAAATACCAATAAGTAATAGGAAAATGCCAATGTCGTCAGTGTGTCACAGCACAAACATTGTGTCTACGTCGTCAGTGTCACAGCACAACACTGTGTCTACGTCGCCAGTGTGTCACAGCACAACATTGTGTCTACGTCGTCAGTGTCACAGCACAACATTGTGTCTACGTCGTCAGTGTCACAGCACAACATTGTGTCTACGTCGTCAGTGTCACACAGCACAACATTGTGTCTACGTCGTCGTCAGTGTCACAGCACAAAACTGTGTCTACGTCGTCAGTGTCACAGCACAACATTGTGTCTACGTCGTCAGTGTCACAGCACAACATTGTGTCTACGTCGTCAGTGTCACAGCACAACATTGTGTCTACGTCGTCAGTGTCACAGTACAACATTGTGTCTACGTCGTCAGTGTCACAGCACAACACTGTGTCTACGTCGTCAGTGTCATAGCACAACATTGGTGTCTACGTCGTCAGTGTCACAGCACAACATTGTGTCTACGTCGTCAGTGTCACAGCACAACATTGTGTCTACGTCGTCAGTGTCACAGCACAACACTGTGTCTACGTCGTCAGTGTCACAAGCACAACACTGTGTCTACGTCGTCAGTGTCACAGTACAACATTGTGTCTACGTCGTCAGTGTCACAACACAGTGTCATACATTAACCTTCTCAATGTTTTGAAACGTTCTTTTTGGACGTCAATAACAAGAGAGACAAGGGAGAAGGGAGGGAGGGGGGGTGAGGGAGAGATAGACAGACAAAAGACAGTGAGAGAGAGAGAGAGAGGGGAGGAGAGAGAGAGAGAGAGAGAGAGAGAGAGAGAGAGAGAGAGAGAGAGAGAGGAGAGAGAGAGAGAGAGAGAGAGAGAGCAACCCTTGAATCCTAAATTTTTCTGTGCAGAAGCATAGAAATCGACATTAACGGTACAAAATAAATTATTCATCCGAAAATGACGGGGTGTGAAGACCTGTCACCGATTCCCGGACAGATGATTGATTCTGAGGACCGTCAATGCCAGATCCTGGACAGATGATCGATTTCTGGACATTGCCAGATCCTGGACAGATGACAGATGATTGATTCTGAGGACCGTCAATGCCAGATTCCGGACAGATGATCGATTCTGAGAACCATGAATGCCAGATCCCGGACAGATGATTGATTCTGAGAACCGTCACTACCATTCACAGGCACTCTTGATCCAACCCCTGCCAATGGGAGATTGAAGACTCCCTGGAGAGTTCTTCTGACGGCTTATCATTGACGACATTTTGCACGTCCACTGACAAAGAGTCTCTCTACTTCACTAAGCGCAAGAACTGTTTTTGCGCAGTTCCATTCTTCGACATAAACTATTGTCTGGCAGCACAAGGGTTCACATTTGATACATCCGGATGTTGTTCTTTAAGAACCCGATATATCAAAGAGTGAATCATTACGTAATTCGAGAAACACTGAACCTCTTGACTGAAAACCCTTGGTTTCGTTTTTAGTAAAGGTGCTTTTATAACATGGAATCTATGTAATGAAAATAGTTGTGGAAATGTTATGAGTATGGACTTATTCTGATGTGGTGGTGGTGGGTGGTGGTGGATATTATTATTGCTATCATCATCATCATCATCATCATCATCATCATCATCATCATCATGATTATTATTATTATTATTATTATTATTATTATATTATATTATTATTATTGTTGTTCTTGTTGTTGTTATTACAATCATTATTGTTGTTGTTCCTATTGCTGTTATCATTATTATTACTGTTGTTGTTGATGTTGTTGTTGTTGTAATTATCATCATCATCATCGTCATCGTCATTATCATTGTTGTTGGTGGTGTTCTTGTTATTGTTGTTATTATTATCATTATTATTGTGTTATTGTTATCGGTGGTACTGGTGCTGGTGTTGTTGTTATTCGGCAACAGACGTTCTTGGAACAAACCCATGGAAAGCCAAGTCACGGATCACAAGCAGTAACCTGGAGATGTCAGACACGGGACAGAGCTTGTAACCGCAAAGAACCGTGCAGGGAAAAGGGGGGGAACACATACCTACAAACTAGAGGATCAGTTAACAAATAAATAACACACACACACACACACCACACACACACACACACACACACACACACGCACACACGCTTTGACGCACACACACACACACACACACACACACACACACACACACACACATATATATATATATATATATATATATATGTGTGTGTGTGTGTGTGTGTGTGTGTGTGTGTGTGTGTGTGTGTGTGTGTGTGTGTGTGTGTGTGTGTGTGTGTGTGTGTGTGTGTGTGTGTGTGTGTGTGTGCGTGAAAGCGTGTGTGCGTGTGTGTGTGTGTGTGTGTGTGTGTGTGTGTGTGTGTGTGTGTGTGTGTGAGAGAGAGAGAGAGAGAGAGAGAGAGAGAGAGAGAGAGAGAGAGAGAGAGAGAGATTAAAAAAACACTAGATCAAACAACAATGTGAAAAACAAGACAACTATGGTACCAAAAAAAGGAAAAAATGTTCAAGACTTAAGAAAATGAGCCAAAGTAGGTGAGAATCATTCCTAATCACGACAAAGAACTAATGTAAATTAGAACCATTCTTAACCACGACAAAGAACCAATGTAGGTTTAGAACCATTCCCAATCACGGCAAAGAACCGATGTAAATCAGAACCATTCCCAGTTACGACAAAGAACCAATGTAGGGGTTAGAACCATTCCCAATCACGACAAAGAACCAATGTAAGATAGAACCATTCCCAATCACGACAAAGACGAGTGTCTCAGACAGGCCAATGACGTCATGAAAGGTCCCTGAATTTCACTCTGAACTCTGCAGCGAACAGAGCAAAAGAGATCCAAAAGTGCCAACAGTTCTGGATTCAATTGATTTCAGAGAAGATCAGTTTCCACCACCACGTCAAGGAGTCCAAATAGCGGCTGTGAGGTCTCTGGAACGCGGTGAGACTGTATGCATTGCAGATCCCTGCAGAACTCTGGAGGCGTGGTGGAGCGGCAGTAACGGATATTCCAGCCGCCATTTGCAGCATCATTCGCCACGCAGGCGTTAAGCCCCCCCCCAGCCGTAGATATCACACACGTATCGACACCCTTCGTAAGAATGGAATTCTCCAACACTGCCAGAACTACCACTCTGTCGGTGTCATCAGTCATGCCAGCAAAATAATGCTGTAAATCTCTCTCTCTCTCTCTCTCTCTCTCTCTCTCTCTCTCTCTCTCTCTCTCTCTCTCTATATATATATATATATATATATATATATATATATATATATGTATGTATGTATGTATGTATGTATTCTATACATATGTGTGTGAGTGTGTGTGTGTGTGTGTGTGTGTGTGTGTGTGTGTGTGTGTGTGTGTGTGTGTGTGTGTGTGTGTGTGTGTACTGAATAATCTAGAAGTGAGGAAAACATGTGCAGGCTTACAAATCCTCCGATATTATATTAATAATTTGGCAAAGATTTAAGATGTAAAAAATAAAGAAAGAACATTTTTGAAAGGGAGGGGGAAGTTCGGGACTGAGAAGGAAAGAAATTGAGAATGAAAAATCAGGGTAATATAAATATAAAATATTTCATTATACATATAGATAGATAGATAGATAGATAGATAGATAGATAGATAGATAGATAGATAGATAGATAGATGGATGGATGGATGGATGGATGGATGGATGGATAGATAGATAGATAGATAGATAGATAGATTGAAAAGAGACCCCTTCTGGTTCACTAAATTAACAAGACTCTCCCCGCTTTTAGAATGTTGGGACTTGCACGATGTGAGACATAAACACTTTACAGCAGACTCCATGAAAACCCTGTTCACAGATGTCCCGCCTGACGTGATCTTTGAATTTCTGAAAGACATCAACATTTTTCATCTAAGATTTTATGGAGGAAAGATTTTTAACGACGTTTCCGGTGCGTGTAAAGAAGGCGTACTTTAAAAAGACGTGTGGAAAGTGGCTTTTTTGTGACTTGTGAGCTGACTTCAACGTGGGTGTCATGTTGTATGGTGTGATCTTTAACCTGTGTATCCTTTACGAAAAAAAAAAACCTCCAGCAATAGATGTGCCGCTACTGCTTCGTCACATCCCCAAGAAGACATTTGACACAGAGCGCCAGGAGACGCCTAAGGTCCGCAGTGGAGAGAAACGCACTGTCAGGTTAATCAGATCAATACCATTCAGCAACTGTACCCAGCAGGTGCTACTGAACACCACTGAAGTGACTCGGCAACAGTGCAGTGTCTCCTCTGTCTGGTTGCCTGGTGGCAACCTGATCATGATTGTTTCCTGTAAACTGCGGCTGTTAGTGCTGCAACGGGGCAAACCTTGGGACTGCTCTGCCATGTTGGACAGAATGAGCGAAGAAGGGATAATGCCACTAAAAAAAAAAAAAAAGCATAGAATCTGAAATAGCAACGAGAAACTGGAAGAAAGAGTAACGCTTCTGTTTGCAGAATTAACTACATTAATTCAGCGATGCACTTGCTGATTTCAAACGCTCGAGTGAAACATTTCTATCAAGTTATCGTTTTCCATTTAAATTAGAAGCAGATTTTGTTTACCTTGAAAATACAGGTTTCAAATAAGAATATGAAGAGAACGAAACCTTTTGTCACCACATCTTTGACATACAAATGGAAATGTTCTTAAGTGGATTATATACTAATAGGATGTAATGGATTCTTCCCAGCTGAATCTAGCTAAAGTACGATTTCTTAGAGACCCTAAAGCAATGATTGTTCGTTCTTCGTTTTCATTGTCTTGAATGTTGTTTGTCTTGCCTGAAGAAGACCTAAAGTATCGAAACGCGTTGTGTTTTGTGTCGTATTTTGTTTGTCTCCTTCGTTCAGCGGAACAGTGATTTTCCTCGTAATTCCATTACTGACATTGGGTTGAGACGTGAGATAAAACACTCATTTGTGTGTGAAGACGTAACCATGAAAAATTTCTCGCTTCCTCTATAAGTAACCCTGTGTCGCTGCTTTCTAGTCTCTTGACAAGTCGTACTTTAGCTAAATACAACTGGGGGAATTCCATCACAGTATCTATTGACTACTTTGTCATGAAGAGTTTTGACCTTTCACGTCGTTATTTCAAGGGTGAAGTTCTCTGTCAAGAATAAATCAAAGTTCCGCGTAAATCATCGCGTGGTAAGGGGGTTCTCTCTCCCTTTCTGTTCTGATTATGGTTTTTTCGTCGAACGAAAAATCTGAATTAGAAAATAAAGAATTGAAATGTTAAATTCTCTCTCTCTCTCTCTCTCTCTCTCTCTCTCTCTCTCTCTCTCTCTCTCTCTCTCTCTCTCTCTCTCTCTCTCTCTCTCGTGCGTGTTTACGCGCTACTTTGTGTGTGTGTGTGTGTGTGTGTGTGTGTGTGTGTGTGTGTGTGTGTGTGTGTGTATTTACTCATCTCTTTCTACCCCCCTCCCTCTCTCTCTCTCTCTCTCTCTCTCTCTCTCTCTCTCTCTCTCTCTCCTGTACGCGTGTGCATGTGCATGCATGTGCGTGTGTGCGCCCTCTCTCTCTCTCTCTCTCTCTCTCTCTCTCTCTCTCTCTCTCCTGTGCGCGTGTGCGTGTGCATGCATGTGTGTGCGCGCACACGCGCGAATGTTTCTGTGCATGTGTGTTTTTGTGTGCGCGTGCGTGTGACTGAAATGGCAGGTATAGCTGAGGAGCACACAGCACCATCTTGAAGAAGATATGTGTTGGCTCAGGCAAGAGAAAGAGAGAGAGAGACGCTTCAGATACGTTTTTATTGGCAATAGCCTACATATAGCCCTTATGTCAAGAGGATGTACATTAGTACTTGCATCGCCGAAAAAAAAAAGTGATGCAAATCGACAAAAACGTATAACTGATAACGTTAATATCAATGTTAGGATTCGAAACCAGGCAGTAGACAAGAAAAATTACGTACTTTTTCATCCTTCAAAATGACTATATAATTTTCTGAATATCCTCATCATTTATACAAGCGCCATAAGCAGGCACACATCTTCTCGGAAATTAAATATTTCCGCTGGATTACACAAGCCATGAACGTCCATTTCACTATTATTCATGACGGTGAAGAGAACGAAAACATTGTAAAACAAGGTCGTCAAGCTGCGTAAGGCACACGAAAAAAAAAAAAACTCTCAACACCAGTAGTTGTTACTGAATATTTCTTTCTCCTGACATCAGATGCCCTGCAACGCAAGAGAGTAGAGAGAGAGAGAGAGAGAGAGAGAGAGAGAGAGAGAGAGAGAGAGAGAGAGGTTTCGTAAAGTGGGGACATTTTGTAACAAACCCCAATTTTTCATAGGCGCGACTTCTTTCAGCAGTACTCACATGTTTGCAGTAACTGAAACAGTGGGGACCGTTGGACCGTAGAGATTCAAAGTCTATTTATTTAGTTGATCTCTGTGTCTGGTCGTTCAGTTCTGTCACTGGAAAGGCCCAGTGTGTGAGTCTGAGCCTGGGTTATTCCAATATTTGTCTGCTTAGTGATTTTTTTTTTTTTTTTTTTTTTTTTTTTTTCTTTCCTTTAGTCTGGATGTGAGGCCACTCCTCTGTTGATGCCGAGTTTGTAAGGTAATCTGTGGTGTATGTCTTCAATCTTGATGTTTTGAGATTCTTTAGGTTTCTCGATCTTAAGATCAGATCAGCTCGACGAAGTTTTTTGTAATCCTCTCGTTATTTCTTCCTTGCCTGCCAGTGTGTCTGTTCGCTCGTTTTTCTCTTACACTTGCATGTGGTGGGTAGAATATTCGTTTGAGTTTCTCTAAACGTAAGGCCGCCAATTACTTCACATCATTAGGAAGGCTTCATTCCACTGTTCCCTCGTTGAAGATGATTCACTGAGTCGGTCAGCAATGTGGCTTGTTGGGTTTGAAGTTTGTTTGTAAACTAAAACCTGAACGTTAAGTGCATATATCACTGCTTCTATCTCCGCTTCTATCTCTGCTTCTCTATCTTCTATAAACTAGAAGTTGTTAAGTTGTATGCACCATTGTCTTCCTGAATCATGTGGCCATTTTATTTCACTATGTATCCCCACCCGACATACCTTTGGTCATGAACCGAAAGTGTATATTACGACATACCTTTGGTCAATGAACCGTGAGTGTATATTACGACATACCTTTGGTCAATGAACCGTGAGTGTATATTACGACATACCTTTGGTCGATGGACTGTGAGTGTATATTACAACACACCTTTGGTCAATGAACCGTGAGTGTATATTACGACATACCTTTGGTCAATGAACCGTGAGTGTATATTTACAACACACCTTTGGTCGATGGACTGTGAGTGTACATTACAACACACCTTTGGTCGATGGACCGTGAGTGTATATTACGACATACCTTTGGTCCATGAACCGTGAGTGTATATTACGACATACCTTCGGTCAATGAACCGTGAGTGTATATTACGACATACCTTTGGTCAATGAACCGTGAGTGTATATTACGATGTTTTCCTTTTTGTTGATTGTTTTGTCACCTGCGTCTGAATTTCAGAGTTGGTTTCGCCCTCTGTTCATTTCTAACAGTGTCTTCCCAGCTCTGGTGTGATGACAGTTTTGTAAAGATGTTTGAAGTGGACAGAATAAGACACTTAGTTTCTTTAATTCTGATATTTGGTATCCACGTTGTGCGTTCTGTTCTCCCTGTCCTATCCATGATTTTCCACATCCTAAATGAATTGCTTCTATTTCTTTGACTGCTTCATGTTGTGGGTTTGGCGGATATTCAAGTGCTCTAAAACAGCCTTCACCTGTTGTAGTTTATAACTGACCAGCATTGAAGTAAGTGAAGCACAGAACCAGTGCTTTCAAACCATTTATTCTTTGCAGTCCCAAGACCAGTCTCAGTGTGTTTATTTTGGGTTTTGTTTAACTTAAGAAGATGGCTCTGGGACAGCACTCCTAATTCTAATCCATCATCAGTTGCGTCGAGTACAACTGCCTGGTACAGCCAGTAGAGGTGGCATTGTTTACTGCCTTCCGCTGTCATTACTTCCATTGCATTCATGGATGTCCCCGTTGTGGTCGACGAAGACGTCAGTGACTCTGCATGTGTGAGCCAAAGCCAAAGCTGGACACACAGATACGTCCGCACTCTGGGCATGCGACAGCTGTCATTGGGTCAGGTCTCCTCTCTTTACGGGCTTGGCGCTTCTGGCCCTTTTAGCGTTGAATTATGGTGTTGCAGACAGACCCTTTAGCGTTGGATTATGGTGTTGCAGACAGGTTCTTTAGCATTGGATTATGGTGTTGCAGACAGACCCTTTTAGCATTGGATTATGGTGTTGCAGACAGACCCTTTTAGCATTGGATTATGGTGTTGCAGACAGACCCTTTTAGCATTGGATTATGGTGTTGCAGACAGACCCTTTTAGCGTTGGATTATGGGTGTTGCAGACAGGTCCTTTTAGCATTGGATTATGGTGTTGCAGACAGGCCCTTTTTAGCATTGGATTATGGTGGTCTCAGCATGCTTTCCAAAGGTCCGCTTCCTGTCCAAACCTATACCAAGGTAGCGTATGTTTTAAGTTGATTGGATACAATGTTCCATTGAAGGAAACAAATGAGGGTAATTTTCCTGATGTTTCGCTGTGAGAGAGTGCAGACCAATGTCTGGGCTTTTTTTTAGATTGGTAGACAACCCAATTTCTTAGCACGACAGAGTAGGCTAATATTGTTCAAATTAATGCTTCTGGGTCACTTTCATTCTTTCTGGATTTTTTTTTTCATGTCTCGGTCATCAGACTGTCACATGCTAGTATCAACACTCGAACAGTGCTGTTTCTGTTCACATCTGCACGATCTTTTAGTGTCAATATTGTACAACACATGAGTGAAGGGAGAACCTTGGGGTAATTCAGTCGACAGTTTATAGATGCAGACATCCCAGTATCAAAACTGTATACATGACGGTTCACCCTTAAGTGCTGCAGCGATCGATCTTGCCAGTACCAAGCTGACTCCAAAGTGCTCAACTTGATTCAAAATCAAGGTCAAAGACAGACTGTAGGTGTAATACTCACACTCAAGCTCACAAACCAAATCGCTGATGGTGTCCCACAAATTTCTTCCAGGGTTGGTGTCACATACGTCTGTTAGGCTTTTTTTTTTTGGGGGACGTTTTGGGTAAAGTGGAGACATTTGTAATAAACCCAGTTTCTTTGAGGACCAGCTTTTTCGTCACATAGATTCCATCATATTGTTATTGTCAGGATTTTTCCAACGATCTATACCTTGAAAATAAGTTCTTCATAGAAACTGAAGAAAAAAAACGATGTGGATAACCACGCCCCTCAAGTGACCAAGCACCTGCAAGGTGGTCCTCCTGCTCCGTGGAAGTGGCAAGAGCTGAAGCAGGTGGGAAGTCAATGAAAGGTGCGTATTGCACAGCAGTGGCACGTGACACACCTCACAGTCCACAGGCCTTTCACTGATGTCAGAGTCATTGTGGGGTGTGTGTCACAGCAGTGGCACGTGACACACCGCACTGTCCACAGGCCTTTCACTGAAGTCAGAGTCACTGTGGGGTGTGTGTCACAGCAGTGGCACGTGACACACCCCACTGTCCACAGGCCTTTCACAAATGTCACAGTCACTGTGGGGTGTGTGTGTCACAGCAGTGGCACGTGACACACCCCCCCACTGTCCACAGGCCTTTCACAAATGTCAGAGTCACTGTGGGGTGTGTGGTGTCACAGCAGTGGCACGTGACACACCCCACTGTCCACAGGCCTTTCACAAATGTCAGAGTCACTGTGGGGTGTGTGTCACAGCAGTGGCACGTGACACACCTCACTGTCCACAGGCCTTTCACAAATGTCAGAGTCACTGTGGGGTGTGTGTCACAGCAGTGGCACGTGACACACCCCACTGTCCACAGGCCTTTCACTGAAGTCAGAGTCACTGTGGGGTGTGTGTCACAGCAGTGGCACGTGACATACCCCACTGTCCACAGGCTTTTCACTGAAGTCAGAGTCACTGTGGGGTGTGTGTCACAGCAGTGGCACGTGACACACCCCACTGTCCACAGGCTTTTCACTGAAGTCAGAGTCACTGTGGGGTGTGTGTGTCACAGCAGTGGCACGTGACACACCCCACTGTCCACAGGCCTTCACTGAAAGTCAGAGTCACCTTTTGGGGTGTGTGTCATAGCAGTGGCACGTGACACACACCGCACTGTCCACAGGCCTTTCACTGAAGTCAGAGTCACTGTGGGGTGTGTGTCACAGCAGTGGCACGTGACACACCGCACTGTCCACAGGCCTTTCACTGAAGTCAGAGTCACTGTGGGTGTGTGTGTAGAGGCTGTAAGGAGACTGCAGCACGCCGACACACTCAGTTCGGTTTCTTCTTTCCGCATAGTTACCAACCAAACGTAAGGGGTTTTCTTTTTTCCAACGAATGTTTCTCATTCTGATCTTACAGGCTTTCTGATGACTTTTTTCTCTGAGACAGTTCGGCATATGCACAATGCTCTCTTAAGACTGTTTCATATATGAATATCCTACCTTTGCGTCATGCGATGGATCAGTTCTTGCTTGTTTTGAACCAGCCGCTGAGGAAGAAATTCATGTACTCATCTTGCAGTCTCTAACCAAAACTGATGCATTTTAGATCCTATCCTCACTTCAGTCACAAAACTATGTATTCAAGAACTTGTTCCACAGATTTCCTATGTTGTCTATACATCTCATTCAGAAGGCGTGGTTTCCCCTTCATTTCAAACAAACTGTTAGCACACCACTCTTGAAAAAAGCAAGGCCTGGTTTATAAAAGGTTGAAAAAAAAAAACTTGCACCAATCCCTACCATTTCTTTCAAAGGTAATGAGAAGGAAAAGGTTTATGGAAAACACTGGTCAGAGAACTTCTTATTATTTAATTAATCAATCTGCTTATAGGGAGAATCATACACAAGAGACTGCTGTACTTCATATCTGGAAATTCTGATGACAAACGCAGATGAGATCTGTATCTCCATGATTGCTGTCTTTGACCTCATTGCAGCATTCGACATGCTTGTCGTTTCAGTTTTGTCATCGCATGGTATTCCGTCTGCACAAAACC